>AFIR01000490.1:0-215065 GCA_000223685.2 Zymoseptoria pseudotritici STIR04_4.3.1
TTACTCTACCAGTCGTCCGTAGTACCGTGGAAATCTTTAAGCACTTGTGAGACAGGGTATGCATGGCTTTGCATGGCTGCTGGATGGCTGTTGTGGCTGGTCAAGCCCTTGACCCCATGAACGTTGAGAACTCGGTCGGAGGGGAGAGGTAGAAACATTGCGCATCTTGTTTGCAAAGCTTGGCTATGCGTATTCTTTCCTCGATGTTGACGTCTTGTTCGCCGTCCTCATCGGTGGTTGATGTCGATACATGGCGCTTAATAGCAGAAGATGCATTCCACAGACCATGGCATCGAGTTATGAGTCCATCCATCATTGCATAATTCGGAGCAGATCGCGTGGTTCGAAGTAGTCGGGCGAGGGAACACACCAGATCATAGCCTGACCTGAGCGAAGGGAAATTGCACTTTCCAAAGTCGAAGAGAGCGACGGAAAGGTTCGCCATTGCGCTGCATACTACCGCCAATCACAAAGCGGCAGTGCCTTGATCACGCCAGGCGAAAACGTGGTCGTGAACGTGCGGAGTCTTTTCTCGCATGGTCTCATGCGCCTCGTGCATGGCACCGAACATGGGATTCCAATAGTACTGCACCGCCGTGGCAAGTCCCGACATGCTATGTTGTAAGTCAACTCGCATGCATTAGCATGAGTTGGTGCCATTGGCAGCCATACGGCATCGAGTTTGGAGCAAGGAAGAAGTCAATTCGAAGTACCGCTGAACTCCGGTTCCTGTTCCTGTTCCTGTTCCTGCCCCCAAGACGGCATTCAGCGTGGAGTTACCGCTGGGGAGAGCCGACTGCAGCGATACATGGCATCATGTATATCGCGCAATCCAGCAAGGAACGGTATCAATCTAGCAAACACTGTCAGGTTATGCTTCAACTTAGCTTGACCATTGACCGCCTTGCAATTTCCATCGTGCGATTGACGACGGAGGCTGATCAGGGAACCCACTCAACCGCGGAGCCGAGGAAGGCAGGGGAACTATGGCTTGGTCCAGATGTTGGTATAAGTGAGACATCCCCGAGCTTGAAATGGAAGCCAAGAAGTGAAGAAAAACGTTCGGCGATGCCGAGGTGAAGTTGAGGAAGGAGAAAACGGAGAGGAAGTGAAGCCGTCCTTGCAGCAGAAGCGCAGCCACATGGGCGTCGCCAAGGCTGCTCAGCCGAATGAGCACGTGATATCGCTGATAAGAGCTTATCGTCGACTTCAGCCATGACGTTTTGATTGGCCCGAAGGGCCTATAATAGTCGACTGCTTTGAAAAAAACGATTAAGGTTTGATTGGCTGTCAGTCAAAGTTGTAAAATGTTGCGGGCACCTGCCGCACCACACGCGATCCCGCTCTGTCGTTCGAAGGCGGCGGCCGCCGGCAGGCAAAGGGGGGTTCTAGGGGGTCTCCCCCTAGGAAAGAAAAGCAGCAGACCTCTAGACTTATGTCGCATCAAATTTGGAGTGCGATGGATCTAAACCAAACGACTTCTCGAGATCGGACGCCTCCCAACTCACAACAACACGCCGCAGAACACCCTCCGAAAGCCTTCAAATCTCAAATCAATACGCTAGGAGAATAATTGCGTCGCACACGAACAAGGACATACCAGGCTTTCGACACCGTTCCAGTACCGTCTGATACTCGAACCATGGCGGACAACTACATACTATCGGTCACGGCTGGACCCAACTATACCGAACAGAGTCCCATCTCCGTGAACTCGGAAGAGGCCACCAACATCACCTCCGAGCATCTCACCGCATCTCTGCGCATACGTGTTCAGAATTATCGCGGACTTCCAGAAAGCGCGCCCAAGACCTCTCCATACTTCTCCGACTCCAAGCATACACACGATCTCTACTCGCTCGCCTTCACTTTCACTCCCAAGAAAGACCTGAATGGCCACGATGTAGTCTTTGGAAATGACTTTGATCATCCCATCCGCGACAAGCTACCGCCAGGCTTCAACCAAGCGTTCAAGATTGCCACATGGTTCATCGATCCGGGATTGTATGGAGACGTGCAGGCGGACGAGCCGTACTTGTACGGACCGCTACTGAGCTCTATCAACACATTACGGATTGGTCCAAAAGACGACAGTGAGCAGGAGAAAGTGGAGGAGAAGCGAGCAAATGAGGATGTCTTGGTGTTTGAAGAAGGTGCGGATGGTGATGGGAAGGAAGTCCGAACTGCGCAGAAGATACCGGATCAAGGACCTGCAAGACAAAAGTTCTTTTTGACCGAACAGCATTTGAAAGACTTTACGTTTGAAAAAGGACGGGAATACTCCAACGATTTCTTCAACCCATATCTGGACTTCAACGGTAAGATCAAGCATTCGAGGATTTGAGGTTCGACTTCGCGAGAGTTCCACTGACGCTGTGGCTATCTAGACTTCGCGCTGAGACTTCCTGGGTTCTCCCTTATGCAGGCTGCCCTTGTTCTTCTGTCTCCGCCAATGTGCTAACGCGCCATCCTAGACCAGGAATCACGATTCCCATTATTTCCTACTGGGACGGCCAGGTACGTTGGCGATACTTACTCTCGTTCTGTGGACATTGCTAACCGCCTTTCTCCAGCCACTTCGGTACGTGACCTCCGATCGAGATTTCGACCCTCAGCTCCTTTACGCCTCGTGAACCCTCATGTCTCACTCCTTCACTTCACATATACTGCCTCGAACATCGTTTTGACCGCGCCGGACGACATTCACTAATTCCGCTAACACAAAAGTTCGCACTCCATCAGATACGTGCTCAAAAACCGCGCCACCGACGAGCCGCTCTTCGTCGTCGTCTTCACCCTGCTTCCGAAGGACGACAAAGCTGCAAAGCAGGCCGAGCCGGCAGAGGCAGTCAAGAAGGAGGCGCATGTCGGCGCTCCAGGAGATGACCTTGACTAGGCCACCAAGGGGCGCCGGACGACATGCCAGGACAGGCAATCGTCCTCATGCGCGGTGAGGGAGGTGGAAGGTCATACAGCGCCTTCAAACGCCGCCAAAGAGAGGCCGGCAACGGTATTCCGAGAATGCCTCTAGAAATCTCGAAGGAAGGAGTAAAAGAACGCCGGCAGACGCCAGCATGAGTCGGCAGCACAGAGCCAAAGATGAGAAAAGAACTAGGAAGCACAGGCAAACTATCCGAAGCCCTCGGTCAACCACTTTTCAGCCAGTGGTAAAGTGACTACAGGCTACAACAGCACTACAGCAGCACGTCGACGTCACGTCCTGCATTTCTACCACACTTCGGATCCAGCGATCACCACCTCCGCGCCCGATCTTTGCCCACTCGCTACTCCCACTTTGCATAGCCGGCGTAGGAGGTCGAAGCACATTGCCGCAAACGGTTGGAATTGCTGTTGCCAACTTTCCATCCTCCTCGGCAACCGCCAACCAGAATCCGGAAAGATGATGTTGGAAAAGTTTGGGTCGGGCGTTGTGTGGATGGAAAAGCGCTGCGTTGCGGCATTAGTGCAACGGTCGTCGGGCATGCCGTATGCAAGTCTGCCACCCGTGAAATATTTCCATCGGAGCTTTCGTGATTCTTCGGGACGCCTCGTGGAGGACTCGTGGCAGATGTGGATGTTGGGGCTAATTCCAGCCTCCTTTTCATGTCGCTTCCGCAATGAGCGAGCGCACTGTGGGAATGGGTTGGTGATTTGGACGGCTTGTATGAGGAAGGCGAAAGCGAGCGGCTGCATGGACAGCGATCGCGATGAATGGATCGAGCGAATGGCATTGTGAGAGTGACAAACTTGGAAAAATCATGAGCGATCGTGAACTGGGCATTCCAGGTTGGCCCGCGATGATTCTGACGACTTGTAAGCACTACACGGCCAAGAACGAGTCTTGCAATAGAGGTTAATCGAAAATACTGCCACGAAGCGAGAGGGCACCGGTTTTCAATCCAACTCATTCACAAAATCCAACCTCATTTATAAACACCCGTCGAACCCTTTCCCTCTCCCATTCCACCCCATCAACCGATTCGCCAAATCCATCTCGAATCGCCCCATTTCCTCTCCCTTTCCCTTTCCCTTGCCAATGACCTTTTCAAAACTCCTAAGCACATCTCTCACCCTGCTTCCTACCGCCAGCAGCAATTCATCCGACTCTAAGCCCTCCAACTTCATCGCATGCATAAGCGCCTCCCCTCCAGCCCCTATCATACAGTTCACCGACTTCTCGGCATCCTTCTCGTCGAAGCTTCCGCCATAAGGCACTTGCGTGATTCCACACACGCACTCCGCTCCATCCGCCGGCCAGGCGCATGGCATCGAAGCTTTGCCTTTCTACGCTCCCATCATCGTGGCGAGCAGGAGGCGCGGGTCGAGTCGGTAAACGAAGCCGGTTGAGAGAAGGGCGGACTGGATGTAGTGTGTAATGTAGGTGTCTCCACCGTTGGAGGAGAGGATTTGTTCAGCATTGACGGACCAGAGTGTTTCGAAAGGGAGCCAGGACGCGGAGGGTGGGAAGGTAGTGTGGCAGACGTATGGTTGAGCAGCGATTTTGTCGTTGGCATTGAGTTTCCGGGATTCCGTGGGTGGCAGAAATATCTGTTGCTGGGGTTCATGGCCAATGTTGATGAGCGCAGAAGGAAGACAGCGAGAGTGCGCGATGGAGCTGGTGATGAGCGCCGCTGCGAACAAACATGTTTTGAAAGGATGCATGGTGTACGTGGGATGCAGTGGGCGCCGATCTTGCGCAGGTATGATGTTCGTGCACGCCGCCGCGGTGCGCCTGAGAAATGTCGAGTCCAGAGCCTGTAGTGAATGCGTAAAGTCTGCGAAGTGTCGTCCAGCTTTCGATGTTGTGCAACATTCCTATGCCAAGGTGTCCCGCTGTACGGCGTGATTGATGCGGATTGTCATTTGCTCAATCATTTTCTTACCGCACCAAGGAGGAATCGATATTTGCTTGAGAAGGACGGAAAGCATACGAGTCGAGAGGAAAAATGACTTTGACTGTTGGAAGGCATGCATGAAATAATTTGGCAGCGCTTGGATAGGAAATGGCGGCGCAGCACTTATGTCGTGAATCTTGCAATGCCGCGCTCCTGCCACCGAATTGCCAGGCCTCCCTGTCCTTGGTTCCAATGCTCACGCCGGCGAGGTCACGTCCAACGCGTTCGATCAGGCAATTCAGTTTTGAGGAAGCACTGCGTCCACGTGTTACGACTTCATCGACGTGTACCTCGACGTGGCGCTGGGAGCCATGCTCTCGACAAAGAATTCTCGAATGAGGACAAGTCCCGACATCGTTTGTTTGGTGTGATGGAAGAAGAAGAGAAGATGGATGTTTGGCGGAGACTTGGTGAACACTTGGGACGGATGTAGCTCCGCGAATCCGCACTGCGATCGCTGCCGTGGTGGGGTTTCTGCGAATCTGCACATGACAGACCCCTTGGACGCGGAGCACCGAAGTTCTTGCGGTGAACGCGACAACTTTACCTACACCGCACACGAACCGTACCAGGATCCCCTTTCGACCGAGCTCACGATTGTCCCGCGTACAGCTTCATTCAGCCCGACGCATCTTTCTCTCCCTCCGCTTCGGCCCTTCGAAATACCCTCCAAACCGAACACACCATGGCCACGTTGCAAATTCCTACGCGTGGAAAGACAGGAGGAGGATCAGTGACCAAAGCCGTCATTTTGGTACAGAAAGACAAGAGATGAGATGGAATATGTGGACAACGAGCTGAACAAATAACAGGTCGGTGGTCCTTCGCGAGGCACGCGTTTCCGCCCACTTTCACTGGATCTGCCCAAGGTATACTGCACCAAGAACATACCATTTCACATGGACAACCATTGATTGCGTTCCTAGCCTCTCTTCGAAGTCGCGGGTCATCCTATCATCGAGCACTGCTTCGCCGCCATCACTCGCGTACCTGAGATTCGCGAGGTCTTCATCGTGGGTTACTACGACGAGTCTGTCTTCCGGGATTTCATCAAAGACTGCTCTCGCACCCACCCTCATATCAGCATCAAGTACCTCCGCGAGTACCAAGCGCTGGGAACCGCCGGTGGACTCTACCACTTCCGCGATGCTATTCTCAAAGGCCGACCGGATCGCTTCTTCGTGCTCAACGCCGATGTGTGCTGCTCCTTCCCGCTCGAGCAAATGCTCCGCCTGTTCGAGGAGAAGGACGCAGAAGCCATCATCCTCGGCACTCGCGTATCCAACGATGCGGCCACCAACTTCGGCTGCATCGTCAGCGATGCTCATACTAAGCGCGTGTTGCACTACGTCGAGAAGCCAGAATCCCACATTTCCAATCTGATCAACTGCGGCGTCTATCTCTTTTCCACGGAATCCATATTTCCCTCGATCAAGTCTGCCATCAAGCGCCGCGCCGATCGACCCCGTCTGCTGTCATACCCATCTTCCGACAACCTCGACGCCCAATACACCCCTGCAACTGGTGACGATGATGACGACAACACCAAGAACGAAGTCATCCGTTTGGAACAGGACATTCTCTCCGATTTGGCTGACAGCCGTCAATTCTATGTCCTCGAGACCAAGGACTTCTGGCGCCAAATCAAGACTGCAGGCTCCGCTGTGCCCGCCAACGCTCTGTACCTGATGAAGGCTTTCCAGCAGCAATCAGACGAGCTCGCCAAGCCTTCCGCTAACATTCTGCCACCCGTATTCATTCACCCTTCCGCGCAAGTCGACCCCACCGCCAAGCTCGGTCCGAACGTATCTGTCGGTCCTCGCGCCGTGATCGGAGCGGGAGTCCGCATAAAGGAGTCTATCGTTCTGGAAGATGCCGAGATTCGCCACGATGCGTGTGTGTTGTACTCAATCATCGGATGGAACAGCAGAGTGGGAGCTTGGGCAAGAGTCGAGGGTACGCCTACGCCGGTCAGGGAACACAGCACGAGCGTGGTGAAGAACGGAGTCAAGGTGCAGAGCATTACGATTTTGGGCAAGGAGTGTGCGGTGGCGGATGAAGTCCGGGTGCAGAACTGTGTGTGCTTGCCGTATAAGGAGTTGAAGAGGGTCAGTGCCGTCGTTGTCGCTTTTCTACCGGGATCAATTTGCTAACCAGAATTGTAGGATGTTGCCAACGAGGTTATCATGTAAAGAGGCCGTCTTTTCCAAAGTGGACGGAAGATCTGGAACATGCAAAAGTCGTTCAAAAGTCACATAGAAGAGAACAAAATTCGCTAGACGAAACAGACAAGACTCGAGCGCTCTCTGGACCTTCTCCGTTTCTTGCCTGAACAATCCGCAGAGAAGTGGGTTTGACGGCCTCTCTCGCACTCTTGCTCAAACCCACTTGCAGATTCGCATCTGCAGCAGTGGACCGACGAAGGGCATACATCGCTTCCCGTTGCACTCGAGACCGCCGCTTCCTCAGGAGATAGGCTACTCTTGCAATCTTGCCAAATCACTCTACATCATTGAATCATTCATCAAGAACAGCAGCTGTCGACCTTGCCTACATCAAGCCATTGACATGATCAGACAGCATACGTATATTGTACGCGTACGCCTCAAAACCCCATGTCTCAAAAAACCTCCACAATCGCATCGACAAAGAAAAACGCCTCAAACAACCACAAAGTCCAGAACATGGTCAATTATCACACCATCGTGGTTGTGCGGACAGTCGTGGCGCGGCTAGGACTTCCACCTCCACAAAAGCTCAAAAAGCTTTCGTCGTCTAACCTCGTGCCTTGGTACACGCGAGACATTCAACCCAACGCCTTTTCCAAACGCCACGGAAACTCAGACCCTTGCACGGCTTGTGCCTATCTAGCCTGTCTCACATCTTTGTTTCAACCTTGGGTTGTACATGTTGTCGACGGAGGTACGCGTGTACAACGTCGATTATACCTTCCGTGGAGGAGGAGGATGTCCCGGACTGTGGTGGTATGGGAGACAATGCAGGCCGTCGAGGAGGCGAGAACTGAATATTCAATTTCACGTGGAATCTGCACCAGCCTTGCATTCGCCTGTTCCTGACGTCGCGATAGTTACAGCCACGTAAGGACAACACGGATCATACCATAGATTCAAGCACAACGGGTCTTTCACCTAGCGAACGGGTTTCAACATGTGGTTTTGTTGATCATGCCTCGTCACTGACCATCCTCGACGCGCTGCGTCCGATTGTACATGTTGCGTCTGTTTCTCTAAGAGTTCAGCCGTGCAGAGCCTTGCCCACGTAGTCCGCCAGAGCAATCATCTTCTCCTCCTGCAGTCGCCTACCCACCAACTGGATGGAGACGTGAGCGCCATCAAAGATCTCCGGGACATAGTTCTCCTGCACCTTGCGATCCGTCTCGTCAACAGGTGTGTAGTCCGTCCTCTTCACATCCACCTTCTTGTCCACATTCGTGACCGGTACCACTACACTCGTGTAGTCCAGCACATTCACGAAGACGCTGTAGCCGTAGTACCTACAGAAGGGCAGAAGGGTTAGCAGTGGTTCGGACACAGGGTGTGAAGACAGACAGAGACCCGCTAGCATAGCCCGAGAGACAATCTCGAACAGCTGCAGGCCTTCTGCCCTTTGGGGTTTCCTACAGGAATCCCTCCGGTCTGGCAGCCGGAAAAGGTGCCAGCGGACAGATGATCGCATCAACCGGTCGTCCGGTCTTCGTCAACTTCGCGGTGGAATTCCAGTACTCCATATACCGCTTCTGCAACTGTCTTTTCTTCACATTCGCAGCCATGATCTCCGAAGCATTGGCCTGCTCAGATTGGTCGACAATGACCTGTGGTGCGCTCGGCTCCCCGGACAATCCGAATGCGTGTCGGCAGTCGGCACCTCCGTCGAAACCCCAGCAAGTGACGCAGATTTTGGTGAGCTCCGCGTGGGGTGGGTCGGGTGTCCATTCGATAACTTCGTGGCCGAGGTCTTGCATTGCTTTGACGGCGATCTCGATGGCGCGAGATACGGGTGGCATGGGAGCGCAGGATCCGTCATGGCGTAGGACGGCGAAGGAAAGCTGTTCTGGAAGTTTGCTGGCTTCCGGACGCCAGGGGATCTCATGGACGAGAGGGTCGTGTAGCCAGGGTTGGGTGGAGAGTAGAGCTTCTGTGACGAGACGGAGACCGGAGGCGGTGGTTGCGAGGGGGCCCACAACGGACAGGATGCTGTTTTGGCCGTCCATGCTGTTTGCCATGCCTTCGTATGGGAGACGGCCGGTTGACGGCCGAATGCCATAGAGGCCGTTGAAGGCAGCGGGAATGCGGATTGAGCCGCCGATGTCTATCATATGGTCAGACCCAGAGGGTAGAAGCCATGAGGGAGAAATTTACCCGCGCCAAAGCCAACGACACTTCCTCGAGCACCGATCAAGGCTCCTTCACCACCAGAGCTGCCACCACTGGAGAGGTTGCGATTCTTCGGGTTTTGCGTGTAGCCGATGATGTCTGGTTTAACGAAGTTAGCAATGTCCGCCGTGGGTCATTCCAGCCTCGAACTTACTGTTGATGGTCTCGCCACACATCAACGTGTGCGGTACGCTAGTCTTCACATACAATGTCGCTCCCAGCGCTCTCAACTCCTTGACCATTTCCGACTCGAACTTCTTTTCTTTGCCCGTGCCTGTCTTGCCCTCGAATGTTCCCAGCCATCCGACGTATCCCTATCGCGGACTGATCAGGCTGATGACTTTGACAGAGCTTTCGAGCAAACCTACCATACTAGTTTCAACATTCTTCACGTGGAATTGGTCCTTGAGCGAGACTGGCAGTCCATGCAACGGTCCTATAGGCTTCTTGTTGTCCTGGAAAAACTGATCCAGCTTCTTCGCGTCCTCAATCGCCGCATCGAAGAAGATCTCCTACATTGCCGGACCCGAGTCAGCTTGACTACTTGAGCTAGCCGCTTTATACTCAATGCCAAAACTCACATGCAAGCAACTAGTCAATTGATGCGCCACGGCTGCACGATGGCAAAAAGCCCTCGCGACCTCCTCTGCTTTCCACTCTCCAGATGAAGTCTTCTGGACAATCTCCACGGCATCGGTTTCGGTAATCTTGATCTCGGACTGACTGAGATATTGCTGGATGTAATCCCCAGTCACATCGCGTTGCTGTTCGGCAGAGGGAATCGAGGAGATCCGCCATTCAGACGGAATGAGATCGAGGAGAGATTTGGCTTTGGCCTGGCCGGTAGCCTTCCAGTCGGTCATGTTTGGTCAATCACAGATGGAGAGGCCGCAATGGAGGTTGTCTGGCAGTTGCGAGTCCTTCCGAACAAGACAGAAGCGAGAATGCGATACAAGCTCGGGTTGTCAATCAATGTACCGTGGTCTATCGATGACGATCAAAGAAGTGCGAATGCGAATGATGAATGAGCACTGCCTGCCGAATCGTGGGAGTCCATCGCCGGTGATAATGTCAGCAACCACCTTCCCGTTCGAGCTTCGAGTTTGTTGCGGGTGGGTCGGGTGTTGTGTGAGGGGTTGAAGCTCTTTCGCCGATGACGGCGCGTAGGCCGTGACGTCCACATCCAATGGCTTGTATCATTCATCGCATCGATATCCTTGCGGCGAACCATTGCAATGCCCAATCCAGACTCAAGAAATGCGGCTCCATACCCAGACTGTAGGTGGCCAGTCGATCGTAGAATCGTCGACGCAAGCCAGATACACAGCGCGGTGCACTTTCAGCATCCCGGACATGCGTATGGTGCTGGTACAGTCAGCCCACATCCTTCAAGTGACCCGCGACAAGAGTGCAAGCTCACCTTTGCACTGGAGGTTGTTGTTGACGAAACCGCATATATCACCTCTCTTCTCGCAATACTGTCCTCCATCCTCGCAGCGATGCCGGCACTGGTGTATGCTGTTGATGCATCTAAGTTGGCCACAGCATCGACCGTTGGTAGCGCAGTATGCTGTTTGGAGTAGTCGACTTAGCAGGGTCGGGAAATGGAAGCTGGAGAACACGTACATCCAGTCCCGCGGATACAGTCTAGTGACACGCCGCTTGCACCAAGAGTGAAGGCGAGTGCGACGAGTGCGTAGAGGTGGAGCTTCATCTTCGTTGGAGGCGATCTCTAGTGATAAGAGTGGGGATTGAAGAGGATGAGAAACAGATGGGAAGAAAGAGCGTGTGCAAATTGCGAAGGTCGGAGTTCACTGATTTGACAAGGTCATGCTTGCGGACAAGGACATGGGCCATTCAGAGTCATCCCACCATCAGGTTGAGCCAACCAAGACACTTCGCAATGGTCGTTCGTGGCGACATCGCAATGGCCTAGCCAGCGGAATCATCATACAGACTCGTGCGCCAGTATACACCTTGCTGGAAGTCAACGCGAACCGTCTGTCAGCAACGGAAGTCAGCAACATCCGTTTGCCGTGAACAGCATGCTCGGATGCGTCGGAGTTCAGTCCTTCGTGCTTCATTTCCTCTCTGCATGAACGTCGTGAATCGACCTTCTACCAACGAACGCCGCGCTGTGCCGTCATGAATGCATCGCTGAAAAGAATGCCCACTCTCGAGTCCTCCGTCCTCTTCCTCACCCCAGCTGCTCGCCCATCCACTACAACTTCACACCCCAAACTCCTCTCCCCGCGCAGACGCCCAGCCAGTCGCCACCCTGCTGCGTCAGACTACTCTGTGGCGCCCACGAAATATTCGCGACCTCATACTCGCACCTCCACTTCGCGAAAGGTCCCTTGCCCTGCGTTTCAGAGGCAGCAGTCGCACCCGCATTTCCGGCTCCATTGGCGGGTGCAGGAGGTATAACAGTCTGGTTCTGCGCGTTCAACAGATCCCAGACGAGCACCAAACTGTCATCTCCACCGGACGCGAGCATACCGCGTCGACTGGGATTCCATTCGATACTGTTGAGGTTACCCTGGTGGCCACGCAGTTCGAGGAGTGCGGTACCAGGCTGTCGTACGTCGAGAATGCGAATTATGTTGCTGTCGGAGGCGAAGGTCGCCAAGAGGTGGGCGTCGTGTGGAGACGCGGCAAGGCGAAGGAGCGGTGGTGCCGGAGATAGTGTTTGAGCGGTGGATTTCGAGGGCGACGAAGAGGTTGGAGAGGATGCTGGCGAAATGTTAGTCATTTGTTGCTGTGCGATGCGTGGCCTGGCTTCCTGCTCACATTTGTCGGACTTGTCCGCGGGCTCGTAAATGATAGTCGAGTGCTCGAGACTTCGTAGGTCAAACATCCTCACGCTTCCATCTGCTCCGCATGATACGAAGACGTCTACGGATCCGGCGCAGAACCGTACGTCGAATACCTCCTTATCGTGAGCGATTAATTGCGTTTTCGCGGTGAGCGTTGGAATATCCCAGATTGTGCACGTCGTGTCGATGGATGAGGTGATAATCAGCTTCGGTGACAACGTGTTCCAGTCCAAGGATGTGAGAGGTGCTGTATGCTCTGGAGTCTTGCTGTTTGACAGCAAAGCCAACGGCTGCAACTTTTGTGGTGCGGGCTCGCGTAGATTCGCCGACGCGCTTCGGCTGATGTTGCTCGTTATGTGCGTCGCCGCTGACTGCGGCAGGCTCCATAATCGCAAGTGGTCTCCACTCGTCGCCAGCAGATCCGTACTCTGCTTTTGCGAGCTCGGAGGCTCCCACAATATCCTCGTTACAGGGTAGGCGCATGTAGCTTCTGCAACCTTTGTATATTCCAAAGCGTATGGCGCCTGCCCTGGTGCTGTCGTCTCTTGCGGAGTGATGTGTGTGTCCAAGATCTGAATGAAATTGTGTGGATCCTCCAGATAGCTCCCTACTGCCATCTTCCCAGCTCCATTGCCGCCGCCCACCGGCCATTTACACCAGTCGAATGCGTACGTCGGAAAAGGTGCGAGGTAGTTCGAGTTCATCGGCTGATCTGAGTAACTAAAGAAAGCCGTCCCTTGAGGACCCTCATTCGCATCGGATATCGCTCGTGATCGAATGTCTGTGAGATTCAGTGGGCTGTGCGAGGGCCCAGCAGAGGGAGTCTGCGCATTTGAGAGGTTGTATGCTTTTGGATTTGACGCATTTGGTGTTTGAGAGGGTGTCTGATTGAAGGGTATGTATTTTTGGGCGCCGTCGAGTCCTGACGCACTGCGGGAGTGACTGTGAAGCGTATTGCTGCGAGAGGGAGGCTGCGACGAGGCCTGAGCGTAGTGCTGCGCGTTGGACGGCAGAGGCTGCTGTGACATGGTGGGAATAGTCGTCGGTGCGGTGTATGAAGAGGTAGGTCGCGAGGAGCCGCCAGGTTGGAGTACGCCAGGCAGCCCACTGCGCGAAGAAGAATGCGAGTGCGATGGAACGATGCCCGCCGACTGCGAAGAATGTTGCGGCGTGCTCGGATGAACGTTGAACGACGGCGCAGTTCCAGTAGACGGCGGAGCTTCGTGGTAGTTTGGCTGGTATTGGCGACGAGGTGTGCTGTACTGCTGTTGCTGGTCGGGAGCCGTGGACGTCGGTGCGGACATTGGCGTTGAGGGGTCCTGGGATCGGCCTGCCTGCGATGAGGAGTCCATCACCGCATCCTCGTTGGTGAAGCCTCGGGAGTCGTGAGAAGAATAGTTGTCGGACGTGTAATTGCCTGTAATCCGCGGTACGTTTGGCGATCCTACCGCGCTCAATGCGCCAGTGGCTGATAGGAATCCGGCGGAAAGATCGTGGGACTGGTGCTGGGACTTGCTGCGGGAATGATGGAATGGCATCGTGTCGGCGGCGGGCTTGGTCAGTATAAAGGACACACTCTGTGCTCTCCACGAGCCACGACCGTGATTGGCAGTGGTCTTTCGTACCGACGTCGGACTGAAAATGTATTTGGACAAGGAGAACAAGCCCGTTGTCAGTGAAGCCGCCCAACCTCGTGACTCGGGAGCTCTCGTCCAGCTTGTCGGGAGCTCCATCTTTGGAGACGTGTTTCGGTCCTCGGCCTTTGGTCAGCCACACCAGCAACCACCAAAACCACTTTGCGTCAACATTGCATATTGGCACCAAGAATCTCGACGACAAGAGCGAAGACGATGAACGACGAGGCCTGTTTATTATACTCGAGCACGAAGACATCACGATACCTCTATCCCCGGTCTCTGTCAGCAGACAGGAGTCGAGCTAAGACCATCAACAAGGTCGTACACCATGTCGCTTGAAGAGACAACATCAGGAGAGCCTCCTCGATTTCTGCTTCTCTTACCACCAGCGCCAGAACCGGCAACAGCTGCGACGTTGAAGGCGGCTTTCAGCGAAAC
Source organism: Zymoseptoria pseudotritici STIR04_4.3.1 (assembly GCA_000223685.2). Lineage (NCBI taxonomy): Eukaryota > Fungi > Ascomycota > Dothideomycetes > Mycosphaerellales > Mycosphaerellaceae > Zymoseptoria > Zymoseptoria pseudotritici. The sequence goes on from AFIR01000490.1 coordinate 14,181, forward strand.
CATTAGCGAGGTGCTCAAAGAAGTGGCTCTCCATTCTGCCGAGTCCGAGAAAGCTGCTGTTCTAGAAATCGCTCTAGCCTGTTCACACCTGGTCGGATACCGTAACAAATCGCGGACCAGCCTGTACGCACAGACGCAAACTCTCCTCGCGGCGGTGTACAAGCTGATCACCGTGACTGCCGCGCAAGAAAACATCAACATCGAGGACGCCGATGGCGTTGATGTCAGGGTGTTGCTTGTGGCATGGTCGCCCGAAGGCGATGAGGAACCACCAATTCCAACGCCATATGGACCAATCGTCGACCTAGCGAGCCTGGCAAAGTCTGGCAGAACATGGCAATTTGCATTTGGCGTCGAATCCGATGAAGGTGAGAAAATGGTCAGGCAATTCGTGACGGCGAAGGGCAGCACGGACGACCTTGAACGTGGTTCCAGTAGTCCAGTCTCAAACCCGCAGAACTCTGGCAACGCATCTGCCACCTCGGGGCAAGGATCTCAAAACCACGAGTTGCACTACGATGTCGCGGTTGGCGGAACCTGGGACCATCTTCACATCGGCCACAAGCTTCTCATCACGATGACAATCTTCCTCGTTGACGAGCGCAAGGCATCTGAAGAACGAAGCGCAGTCATAGGAATAACTGGCGACAAACTACTCGTCAATAAGAAACACGCCACTCTCGTCGAAAGCTGGCCAGACCGACAACGAGCCGTGGCCACATTCTTCAACGCCCTCATCGACTTCTCGTCACCCGCCTCATCGAACGGCCATCGCCACGTGAGCATACGCGACGACCCAGTTGCGAACGGAAAGTCCGTCGATGTTCACTACCCCAACGGCCTGATCGTCAAGTGTACTGAGATCCAAGATCCGTTCGGACCGACGATAACAGAAGAGCAGATATCTGCACTGGTAATCAGTGCCGAGACGCGGTCGGGTGGAAAGGCTGTCAACGACAAACGCAAGGAACAGAGTTGGAAGGAGCTGGATGTGTTCGAGGTGGATGTGTTGGATGCAGAGGACGAGTCTGGCGGAGATGGGGTGAAGGAGGGGTTCGATAGCAAGATCAGCAGTACGGCGATTAGGGAGAAGCTGGCGAGGAAGGCAGGAGAGAAGTTGTGATAGATTTTGAGTAATGAGCGAGCTGAGCAACGTCCAGCGGTTGGTTTGAAAGATGAGCCGCTTCACTTGGGAGCTTCAAGAGATGCCACTATTCGGAAGACGATTTCGCCTAGCACTTCACTCCCACCGAGAATCGCTGTCAAGAGGCAGAATTGAGAGCCTACGCGAACGAAGAATCTGTTTGGCATGAGAGTACTGCCACCATGCTTCCTTGCAAGTCAGGCCCGCCACGCCACGACTAGAACTATCGCGCGTACGACTATCGCGCGTCGTCGCTAGGAGAGCAGGGCATGTTGGCGCTCCAAGTCTGTAGAAATAAAGTCGTGGGCTGGAAAGACCGGGACTCATTACTTCCAACCTTCTACTTTTCCTCCAGAACATCCTTCCCTCTGATCCATGTGAAGACGTGCCCAATGCAAATCAATGCTGCTGGAACCTGGAAAGTACGAAAACTACGAAAACTACGAAAACTACGAAACGTACAAGAGCCGGGGATCTCCCAACCTCATGTCTGTCGCCCGGAACACACCGCTCTCGTGAGCTGCGATGACATGCATTATCCGCAGCATGGAGCACTCTCTCAGAAACCTGGCCGGTGAAAGGTGCATGCGACCTTGTTGTCCATGCGAGCAGCGCGCAGGACTGGGCCAAGTGGTCTGTACAGAGTGATGACAGATCACAATCTGCATCACTGTTGGGCCGAAACACTGCCCGTACCACTCTTGACCTCCACCCAGACCAGGCACAGTGCTGACCAGAGCGTTGAATCTCGACTTCGAAGACTGCACGCGATATTAGGTCCAAGCCGCAGGAAGCGCCCGCGAAGCACATTGATGCAAACTCCACCGAAAGCACTGCACGGCAATGCAGGCTAAGTCGCTAGCACAATGTACCTCGGATCACCACCGATCCCCGATTCGCCCGATCACGTCTCGCATACTGCCAGCGCACCTCTGCAGCTGGGGTCAGGCATCGAAGAGAAAGATGACAGCGCGGACTGAGGGAAAAATATGCGAGTTGTTGGGATACCGCAACACCACATCCACATGGACTCCCCGCGTAGCGCGCCGGACCGCTCACCTCACATGAAGACTTCATAACGTGACCTGCAGCAGGGTAGCAGGATCGTGTCCCATTGGCGAGACTGATTGAGACTATTGACGTACCTGTTGGTGGCTGCTTGAGTTGCACCACTCCGAGGAATCGCTTACTACTGCCGTGACGCAGGCTAGGGTTTCCTGAAAGATGGTCTGTATCCGAGCTCAGTGCCTGTTTCCGGTAGGTCTGCTTTCCTTCCTCTTCTCATATTCGACATCGCTCAGGTCACCGAATCAAGAAGCTGCCGAGCAGCTTGTCAACCCCTTCCCTCTGTACAAGCAATTGTCCACTCACCATGCCACAAAGAGAGCTTCATCCTGCAGCCATGTGACAGAGACCTGGCATCAAGCGCCCGCGCCTGCTTCGATATGTCGACACGAGTAAGAGAGCTCCCAGTTGAGATCATCGGCAAGGTTCTGGACTACATCGAGCCGCAACATGATACGGGAAACGACATTGACCGTAGAGCATTCCTAAGCGTTGAGAGCTTCGATCGACCACCGGATCCCTCACGGGTATCAATTACCGACATTGGAAACTTCAGATGCGCATCAAAAAGATTTGCTGAGATTGCCGCGGATCGCTTATTCGGTCGTGTCGCTTGTCGATTTTCGAGTACTGGCCTACAGAAATTGGAACAGCTTGCACGATGGAAGCACCTAGCACGGCATGTGAAAAGGTTCACCTATCTTGTACCTTACTTCTACAGAGGTGGCACGACACAACTGAGCCAACTCGAAGACGAACTCCGGCAATGCGGCTTCCAATCTTCAGACCTCCAAAACCTTCATCGCAAAGCCAGGGAGCAAGTCTCCATCTGCTCCCAAAGAGAAGACGTCCGCATTCTCAAACTCGCAATCGCCTCTTTCACTGGCCTGAAGGTGATCCAACTGCTCCGTGTCGCTGATCCAGAAGATCACAAACTCCTCGACTATCTCCGGCACCATGCCTCCGACCTCTCCCTCGACTGGACAACAGCGTGCTCACACGCCTCCCAGACCATCGGCAGCGCCCTCCTCGCCGCGCGCAACATCCCTTGGTCGCGCTTTTCTCTACCCATGCTTAGTCCCTCCTCCGCGCTCTTCCTCCAAGTCAACGGCCCAGACGCCATCCCCGCACTCGCTGAACGTCTCGAATGTTTGACCCTCCACTTCGACGACCCCGAAGCGCTCGATGAGAAGATCCTTGAACTATCTCCCCTCTTCAGAGCAGTCTTCTTCCGCGCTCGCAATATGCGCGCCATACACGTGGGATTTCCGTCCCATCGTCCTCTTACCTTATCCCTCGAAACAGTATTCCACAATGTCGTGTGGCCGAATCTCCAAGCTTTCGGCGTTCAAGCGTGGGAGCTGGATGAAGAGGAGATCATCGCGCTGGTGCAGCGACACAAAACCAAACTCAAAGGCCTGAGGTTGAGAGATGTGCAGTTGAAAGCGGGAAGTCGATGGAGAAATGTGCTGCCGGTGTTGAGGGAGCAAGTGCCAGAGTTACGGTGGGTCAGTCTCAGACGGATCGGCTACGCGGAATTCTGGCACACACAGCAAGGCGGGATGCAAGGCGGTACGGAAGTACCAGAGGACTTGTTGGTCAGTGACAGTGACTCCACGGAGGAGGAAGACGAGGTCGCGAATGAAAGCGATGGTGGAGACGAGGACGATGCATTGGGTAGCGACTCGTCTTCTGACGATGCTCATTCGGACTCTGATGAAGAACATGGTCCCAATGCGAATGAGATGGAGTTCCCTCCGCTGGACTCGCCGATTGCGACGACTACGCCGTGGTGCACGTGTGCGGGAGAGGGCCGACTGGATAGCGCGGAGGAACTGGAGGATAATGGCGTGCAGGTGGAGAATTCGAAAAGAAAGTTTTGGGAGCGATGGGTTGTGAGGAGATGTCCTGTGCATGGAGAGAGGGGAGGTTGAGAAGAGTAATAGAGTGGTGGGATGTCAAGGTGAGAGAGGAAGACTCTGCACACTGGCAGATCTGAGTGGCTTGCAGAATACTCGCCATACCCATCTGCTGCACCGGAATGTACGATCGTGTGGCTGTCCTCGTCACTCGCCATCAATGACTATTTAGCAGTTCTGACAACTTACCAGTCCGACTTCTGAACCGTCCCAGTCGCTCGCCATGTACGGCTATCTGGCAGTTCTAGTGACTTACCTGTACGACTATTTGACCATCCCAGCCGCTCGCCATGAACGGCTGTTTGACAGTTCTGGTAACGTATCTGTACATGCATTTTACTGTCCTCGTCACTCGCCATGTACGGCTCTTTGGCAGTTTTGGTAACTTACCTATTCGCCTACTTAACACAGCTTGCTTTTGCTTAAAGGTGGGCACTCTGACTTCGCTTTTGGTAGACTGACACTGCAAAACAGATTCTCGTCTCGTCCGACGCAACATCAAAGCACATCGTCGCCGATGGCATGAGCGGAAAATACACCACCGCTCAAACATCCAATGGCGCACCGCCAGAGGTGTACAGTCCACCTCGACCTCCATAGCCTCCGCGACCGCCACGCCCACCTCGACCACCTCCTCCAACACCGCGCTGTCCCCCAAGCTCAAAGTCTTTCTCGTTGGGAGGCAGAGCCACCCCGCCGTCGTCACCATCGCTCGATTCCCACCCAGTCATGTCCTCCTTGACTCTCAACTTCGCCTCCTCCACCTTCTCGTCCACTTTCTTCTTCTCCAGCTCCTCAGTCTTGATTCTCTCCTCCTCGACCGACGCCCGACCCATCGCGGATCTCACGCAAATCGCCAACATCGCCTGCAGTGTGTACGCTGCGTCATTGCCGGCGTTGTGGAGATGCCATCCAGTGAGGTCAAAGTCGTAGAGGATCGTACCCAAGGAGCGAGCGTTTGGATCTTTGGTGAAGGCGCGGTATAAGCTGACCGTGTCCGCGGTGTCGATGATGCTGCTCCGATTGAGGACCGAGAAACCGACCTGGTGGCAGTAGTTGATATCCTGGGCGAGATCGTGGCCGACAACGACGATGTTGCGTGGCTCCTCGGAGACGTCTTCGGGCGGGTTAGGGTGGCTGAATGGTTGGTGGAAACAGCTGGTGAGGTAAGAGGGGATGTGGTCTTTGCTGATGACTTCGCTCTCGCCAAATTCGAAGCTGTTGGGACAGCCTTGGACGAATTGATGGTTCACGTATCCGGTGTATTCCTTGACGAGGAAGTGGCGTCCGCGAATGAATTGATGCCAGTTCTGGGCTACATCGCCTGGTGGGATGCCTTTGAGATCGCGGGTGTCAAGGGTTGCAATACCGATTTCGGTAATCATGCGTGGTGCCATCTCCCAGGCTTCGAGATCGATGGCGATGAAGATGGGTTCGCTGTCGAAGGGATGTGGCGCAGGCACGTTGGAATCGATAGCACTGGCAATTGTGAGAGAGGCGATGTCAGGCATGAGAGAGTCGTCACTCTTGGGCAGTAACCCGAGGTAACGCTGTGCTCTGAGAGTCTGACGCACCATGTCCTGTCTCTGCACGATGACATGTTGAAACGTCTTTGCCTTTTGCGCCTTTTTCTTCGATTTCGCGCTTTGCGCCGCGAGGTCCATCTTCGCCTTGAAAGCCTCCACGCTGCGGTCCCCTGTGGGGATGGTCGAAGCAGGCTCCATTTGGAGCTGATCAGTCCAGGCTCGGAACTTGGACCGTGATGAGCAACGGCCTAGCCAGCGTGGTCGGAGATGTTGAGGAAGATCTTCAAAGTCGATGATGAGACCGGATTCGCGGTTGCGGTCGGTGATTTTGATCTTGGCTTCTGGAAATTTCGTATTGATGTCGGCGAGAAGAGCCTGCAGTTGGTATTCCGGGACGAAGGTGAGGACGCCACAATACTCGGAGTTGATGTAGTAGCTGGTGAATAGTTAGCATTCTGGCATGTGCTGTCAGGTGATAATTGTGATACGCACAGGTCCCACTCGCGCGTGTAAATCTTCTCGTTGTCGAAGAACTCGGTCGCGAATGGCTGCAACCACTTGGGTGGTACAAAGGTGTAGCAGTACTTGGCGACGGCGGCAAACGGTGCAAAGCTGATGCCGAGAGGTGCTGATTGTCCCTTACGCTCGTCGAATGCAACTGATTCGAAGCCAAAGTCTGACATGGATGCAGCTGATGCTCTTGGATTTGCTGCTGAAGCTGCCGCTGAGTCTTTCAGCTGCTGAAGCCTTGCGTTTTGAATCTCTACAACAGCTGCCGGAGTGTCAATCTTGGGCAGATTCTTCCTCTCTTCCTCCTCGGAGTCGTAGTTTGTAGGCTTGATCGGCGGCGGCGCTTCTTCTTCTGCAGGCGGTGTCAGCTTGGGCGGCAGATTCTCTCGTCCGCCGAGTTGCTTCATGAGCCACGCGACTCTCCAGTGCGGCTCTGTCATGCTGTTGATGGCGAGGATGTGATTGATGGAAGGTGTCGAAGAGGAGTGGAAGAGGCGATGCAAGAAGGCAGGAAGTCGATGGAGAAGGAAAGACAGCAGATGAAGGAAGGGGTGTTGGTTATTGGCGGCATCGATGCAAACAGGAGATAGCTGAATGACGCCGGTCCTCTGGTGAATTCACTCATCCGCATCGTGCTTTTGAGACACGTGAAAGAGGGTGGCTCGTGATACTTACGAGAGCCACGCAGAGGTTGCTATACTGTTCTGGCAGCGGACGCTTCTGATGCAAAGCTATTGGGCATAAGGTACTGCTTCAGCTCGCACTCACTGTTGGTCGGACTTCTCAGTGATTCTCTCTCACATTCGTTTGATGCAGGACGCGTCCGGAAGAGCGAGAGCCTTTGGTCGTACCTAGCTCCGGATGCTCCCGCAAAATGCTTACTAAGACAAGGGTGCGAACAACCTGCTAACCTCCCATTCAGACCCTCCTATTTTGTCTCAACGTCCATCGAAACATGGCCTCGCATTCATGACGACGAATACCATGGCGGACAACGAGCCCCAAGCAGTGGCGGGACCACCAACGGCGCCTCCTGATCGACCATCGGCGGTATGGAATCGGCGCCTCATCATCGGAGCTTTTTGGTTCGTTGTGGTGTGCTTGGGATTACCCCACTGGACCTGGACCACATCCATACAGCGCTCGTCGTTACCGCTGGAAAATATGAACGCATGGGCAGAAGGAAATGTAGGTACTCTGCCCCATGAACTTAACGAGACTGGAGTTTGACAGATTGCAGGCTTGCCAATTGCAATATCCATTGAACATCGAATTGAAGACATCGAATGTTCCATCTGAACAGACATCGGACTTAGCGACGAGACTCGAGACTTTGCTGAACGCCGAGGATCGATTCCCCTTGCACAAGTTTAATGTTGTGACGGGCACAATTTCAACTAACAGTGCACTCACTGTGCAACTGGATAGCTCCACTGCCAATTCACCAGCCAAGGCCGCACTGAGATCATGGGAACCGGTTCTAGACGTCAACCATCAACTGCAAACACCAGAGGACTTGCGGGATACTGTTCTATTCCTGGCCGGACAGATTTTCGAGGTGTTCGAGGACGAGAGCGCCGCGTTGTCCCATTTACTCAGTGGAACTCCTTTCTCTGGCGAACGGCAAGCGATGCAACTCAGCGTCGAGAAGAAGCAGAAGCTTGATGGTAGGACCACGAGAGCCTTCAAACCCGCTTCCTCATACCACCTGACCTTCTCCCTGTTCACACCGGGTGCTTCCCCATCAGCGTGGGAGATTGACCAGGCGTTGAAGGAGTACATCCAGCCACTTCTGAACCCGCTTTCATCGGTCAGTAAATTCACCATCGACACTCAAGTTCAGCTCTATGCGGCGTTCAGTCCATCAATCTCCGGTCCTGTCTTCGAAGAAGACAGGAATCGATGGTCGCTCCACTACAGCGACCTCACTGGCTTCGTCAATGCGGCTGAATGGCCTCTAAGTCCCGGCATCGGTTCCGGTCCTACCATCAACTTTGTCCTGTATCACCCATCTGCGGATAAGGCGCCTCTTCTCATTGCCGAGAATGACGGTACAAGCTGGATCATCCCGCAATGGGGTGCAGTACAAATCCATAATCCTCCTCCCGGCCAAAACACAACTAAGCTCACCCTCGAAGACTTGCGCCCAGACATGCTCATCTTTGCCGATCAGCTCGCCTCGCTGCTCGGCGTACCTCCATCGCCACCATCATTATCTCTTCGCATCTCCAGCCTAGCTCGCGAGCGCGCAACAGCTCTCATCCTCTCTGCCTCCTCCACCCTCGGAGCACTATCTAGACTCACGCTGAAGCTCACATCAATCGAGATCCCCACCTCAGTCGCCAAGTCCGTCGACGAGACCCTCACCCGACTCGATCGAGCCTGCCAGGACTTGCAACAAGGAAACTTCCAAAGTGCATTGGAGAATGCGCGTATTGCAGAGACGGAGGTCGAGAAGGCGTTTTTCGAACCGAGTATGGTTGGGCAGGTGTACTTTCCCGAGGAGCACAAGGTGGCGGTATATGTGCCATTGCTTGGACCTATGGCTGTGCCACTTGTGTTGTCGGCGATCAATCAATTGAAGAGTCTGAGGGACAGGAAGAAGGCGAAGACTGGTTGAGATGCGCAGATGTTTGCCGATCGTGGACGTTGACAGACATTTTGATCTACAGAATCTGCAAAGCTCTTTGATTGCCGAGCGATACGTCCTTGGGTTCTTGCGCGATACGACCGCTCATCCTTGACACACAACACAACGCACAGTTCATATATACCTCCACTCTCCTGCTCAGCTTGCACACTCCAAGCCACCGAGGGCCAAGTCGTGCGATGCACTTTGAGCGGTATCACGGAGCGTATGGCACCCCATGGATGATGGAGTCTATCTAATTGGCTCGCTAAACTCCAACGCTAACTCATGTCTCTCTCGCGAAGTTGAACTCCGCTCAGGAGTCAGGAGAAATGGATACTCTGATCGCGGGAGGGATGTCTTCACCTCGAGGATATATGACTTCACAAGGTCTCTGATTGGCTCGGGCTAGTCTAGCGCTAAGGAAAGTCATGTTTTTGCTCTCTCGCTATGTTGAAAATCTGTGTAAGGAGGCAGAAGAAAGGAGAACCCGATCTCGCGAAAGTGAGGCATGTTCACATGCAAGATATTTTCACGCGAAAGCCATTGGCGCGGGTTCAGCCGGCGCTACCCTATGTTCGTTTTGACCCAGCCCTTGACCCAGCCTTGACTCAGCCTTGCTTGACTCACCTCAGCTTGCTTGACCCTAAGGTACCATCATTCCTCGTTGCCCGGCATGGATGTCTTGCAGACAAAAGCAGGTCGAACACCTTTGCGAGGCAAGCTCACCTGCTTGGATGACAGCTACCTCCATCATCCGCTCAAACTGCAACACTCCCGTCCAAGCCCTTCAGGACCACCTCGTACGGTGCATTCCACACGACAGCGGAGAGACACATCGCCGACAAAGGTCTTGGGAGCAACGGTCCTAATGAATGCACAACTCCCAAACTTCCCGCGCAACTTTCATCGTACATGTCTCGCTCGATTGGCTTGGACGGTGCAGTCTGAGCGGAAGCACGGAGGCACGACGGTGCCAATCGTAAGGTCGTGGAGCACATTCACGGTGACAACGATGCAATCTGAGTAGTGAGTGGTTTTGAACAAGTAGTAGAAGTAGAAGTACAGGAGATATCTCTGTATTTGGTTTCGTCTCATTCCCGCCCATATCAACCATCAACCATCAGCCATGCTATCCATCCAGGTAATTCCGCCCTACATTCAAAATTTCTCATCGCAGTTTGTCATACAAAGTCCCGTGCATCAGTCAAATCCTCTTATCTGGTGTCATTTCTCCGCCTGGCTGTTGGCGGTTTTCACATCTCTTCCATGTCCTCGCCTCTCCTCATGTCGTCTTCGGGTTGACAAATTCAAACCCAGACAACTCCTCCGCGCTCGGCCTCTTCTCATGCTCAATCTCAAATGTCCTCTTCAAGAAAGCCTTCGCCTCCTCACTCGCAATCTCGGGCATGTCAGGCCGTGCATTGTCCGCATTGCTCCCACTGCCGCCGATCTTGAAGATGGCTTGCAATTGAGTGCAGTTCGGATGCGGATGGCTTCCGGTGAACATTTCCACGATCAGACAGCCCAGACTCCAGATGTCGGCTTTCTTTGTGTAGGCTGTTTGACGCACGACTTCGGGCGCCATCCAGAAGACGGAGCCTTGGAGTGAGACGCGCGGACCGCCGCGTTTGTGTGGACCCGGGTTCAGGAGGGTGGACGCTTCGACGCGTTTGGAGATGCCGAAATCGGAGATTTTGACGGTGCCTTTGTTGTCGACGAGGATGTTGGCGCCTTTGATGTCGCGATGTATGATGTCTTTGGAGTGGAGGTAGTTCAAGCCCTGCAAGATTTGGCGGACGAAGTTTGAGATAAGGCCTTCGGGGAGAGAGCCATAGTTGACGAGCATAGTCGCAACAGACCCGCCAGCAATATACTCGAGGAAAATGTTGAGATGTTGGTCGTCGCTGTTGGACCCGAGATATTGCACAATATTGGTGTGTTTGAGGTCACGAAGGAGGGTGATTTCGTGCTTGAGGGCCTCGATCATGTTGTTCTTTCGCGCGTCCATGGTGGAGCCGCTGTTGGAGGGCATTTCGACTTGCTTGACGGCCATCAATTCGGCGGTGACGGCGTGGAGTGCCAGGAAGACGGTACCGAAAGAGCCCTGACCTATCATGGCGCCTTTCATGTACTTCAAGTCGTCCCAACTGTTCGCTTCCAGATGCTGGATGAGTTCTTCATCCGACTCTTCACCGTCCTCCGCAATGAAGCGCGATAAGCGCGAGTTTAGGCTATCGCCTCCGCCCTCTGTCGGAGTGGGGCTGTGGCCCTGGTTTTGGAGGTACGAAGGTAGAACGGTGTGCCCCTCGTCTGTAGGGGCGATGCTGGCAGTCGTATCTGAGCCGCTGTCTCCACCGAAAGACACATAGCTCTTCCTGTTCGGCTCCGATGGCGACTCTTCATCTAGAGGTTCCAGCATGCTACTAGTGACGGATTCTCGATGTGAGTCGGTCCTTCCGATGCGAACGACGCTGAGTGGGCGCAGTCCTGATCTGTGAGCCGAACCTGCATCCTTAAGCCATCCGTCCGCAATCGTGGGTAATGGCGGAGCGTCCTTGAGACTGTCGGCAATGCTGAAGTTGCTTGCCATGCTGAGTGTTCTCACAGCACGACTCAGTCTCTTGCTTCGTCTAATCGACATGCGGACGGTGCGATCCATTTCTTCTCGCGCCACCTCTGGGAAGTAAGACTGCAGATCTTGTGTGATGAACTCTGTAGGTGGCCGGGCGCCGTAAAAGTCCTTCAGTTTCCGGGCACGTGAAGACGCCGTGCTGACAGCTCGCTGTACTGTATCGCTGGCTTCTTTGAAGTAGTCCTTACGTTCCGCGGCACTGGCGGGACTCATGGGATAACTGACAGCCGCCAGTGGTTCTCCAGTGAGCTTCTCGATCTTCTGGTGGGTCTTCGATTTTCCAGGCTGCTGTACTTCAATAGCTGGAGGTTCCGGAAGTTGCTGCGCAGCGATGCGCGCTGCAGCCAGTAGTTGTTCGCCGTCTGGCTCTCCTGCATGAATCTTGCGCAGAATCAAACGGCCACGCTCGCTCCTGACACTGTCATTGCAAAGCTTGCAGAGTTCCGCTTCTCCTATTCTGCGGCAGAACGCCGGACTAGGGTCGGTCCCGTCCAGTACGTAAAAGCAGTACGACCGGAAGTGGTTCTCATTCAACGTGCCCTTTTTGAGAGTACTGCGAATGATGTCTTCGGCGGTGCGAAAACCTTCAATGTTGATGACGGAGTATCGACCGTTCTCGAAGATGACCTTTATCCACGGCTTGCCACTGGGTAGCGCGCTTCCTGAGGCGTTGAGGTTGTCAAAAGACGATGATGGCTTTACGTTGTGGATAAACCGTGCAGTCTGCGGGGTGTCCAGAGTTGTATTCCTCGGATTCGCCAATCTCGATGTAGGAAGTAATGTGCTGTTGTCTTTCATCGGACTCGGCGCTCCATGTCGCTGCACCCGTGCTGTCCTGTTTTCCTGGTCGATCAAGGGAGAGCTTGGCCGGGAATTCGTCTTCGCTCCTAGATGAGCGGCGTATGCCATGTCTGCACCATTGATCTGCCTGGACATTCGCTTGTCTGCGCGTGACGTGGTGCCTGACCGTGCGGAGTGAAGTGGTCTAGGCGAGCCGGAGGAGGGAGGTGTGTATTGCGGAAGGTTTCCATCGAGTGCCGCTAGATTTAGCTGTGATATGTGTGTTAGGGTGTGCATTGTCCTCGACATGCGCGGCAACTTACTCTGTTCATGAAGCTTCTGCTTGATTTCTGTAATAGCTCTTTTCGGAGAATATCAATCCGTCGCCTGAGAAGCTTCTTGGGCCCAATCTTTTTGATACCAATTTCCATCAACCGCTCGTCGTTCATTTCTAGGAGAATCTGCCCATTTATGTTGTTCTTCCGAAATGTCTCCGCATATTGACCACAGTTGAAGCTCCGCAGCCATTCGACAACACGGCCCTCATCCCACTCCATGACGGAATCCCTTCCATCTCTGTGTGATTCTGAGAATTCGGATTCTGTCGGGCTCGTAAAGTGTGTATTGACGGCGGCGTTGGGTTGGCGATACATTATGCTACTCGAGAGCGTGGGAGCCGGGTAGGGCGAGCGAGCGGCGAGAGTCGTCATGACGAGGTGAGGCGGTCGGCTGTTCGGTCGTGACAATGGACGGCCGGTCGAGTGAATGTCCGCCGGCACAAAGGATCGGGAGTATGAGGAGGCTGGAAGTTTGGAGTCGTTTCGATCAACAAATTGACATGTTCGCAGCCATGCTCCGTTGCAGGCGTCTTAATAGTTTCGGTCGGTCGGTCGGTCGGTCCTGCCAACTGACTGCCTCGCGCCGGATCAAGGCTCGCGCGTGTCTGTCGCGGCACTGTTTGCTCGCAAGGTGAGACGTGTATGGAGCTTCAAGTTGTAGGAGCCGGGGGTGACAAAGGTGACAAAGAGCCTTTGAGGGTCCAGACGCGAGGAGAGCGACGGGTAGATATTCTGGTGACAATGGAGGCGGTCTCAGCGTACACGTTGCGCTTCGATAGGCGTCGCGGCGGTCGGAAAGGTGGCAGAGGCGTGGAGGATGGAGGTTTGGAGTGTTGGAGAGGCGCTGAAACGCTGGTGTCCAGTTATATGCGCGAGCGTGGAGAGGGCGCCGCAGTTGCTGATGATACACGACAGGGCAGGTCTCGCGGGTCTCTGGCGGTGGAAATCAATGGGCCAGCAGTGCGGGTTGATGATGAGAGAGACGGAGCAACGAGTCGAGATGATTTACAACGCACACACTGAGAATGGCGAGTCTCTGCCCTTCTCTCTCCTTTCTCCCGTCTCGTCTCGGCAATATTGTGACGCCCCAAAAGTCAGAGCGAAAGTCAAACTGACCTCCAGCCGGACGACGGCGCGCTGTCTGTCCCTAGCGCCCTCTTAGCCGTTTCACATCCACCCGTCGTTGCATCTTTCACCGATTCTTCCGACTACAACCTGCAATACTTATTCCCGTCCTATGCTACACTCTACACCGAGACACATGACAAGGTCACGGTCCCTTGACCTGGCCCAAGACGCAGGACCTCAGCGAAGCTTTGAAACAACACAATATGCAGTCACAACAAGGGACGTCTGCCAGCTTATCAACGACGGTTGCACCACGGGATGCGCTCATGAAACTGTCATGGGCCAGCGTGGCGGTTGATCTATCGGTCCCGGGTCCAATCAACATGTCAATATCTCAGCCCTGTGTTTCGTCTTACCATATTCGCCATGAGCCTTTCGTCGCTCCCCACTCTCCTTCTCCTTGCGGTGGTATCGACTCCCGCGGCAGCACAAAGTCGTGTGGAACGAAAGTCATGTCATGTGCAACGGAGTCGAGTGGAGCGGGTGAGGGCGAGTTTCGTCCGGGCAGAAGTCAAGAGTATAACATGGCAGGAACGACATCCTTGCTCAAGACGAGCCACTTGTGTGAACCCCGAATGACAAGACCTCGCTCGCTCCTCGAATCAATGCCGCCGAGGACAGCCTGCCGACTCACCGCCGACAACTCTTGCCACCGCTTATTCACAACGATTGCCACGCCCGCGACCTGGTGTTGCCCTTGTTATGCCGCGCATTGAATGCCACAATCAGTTTTCCCTCAAAACAGAGCTTGGCCTCGATGAGGCATTTGAGTCGTCCAGGTGAGGTCCATTTTCCGCATCAACCCCTCCCTTCCCAGACCGGTCGCGAGCTCACAGAGCCGCATCTTCCCATCAGCTCCACATGCAATCAGGCAAGCAGGGTGGTGTGAATGGGGCGTAGCGATACCGGTTGGAAGCGAACATTGATCCGTAGCAAACACACCTCGACCTCGTGTACGCAAGAAAAGCTTGCTTGCTACAGGGATGAAACCTGGCTTTCTGGTTGCCCGTCTTTGAATATATCAGACATTTCGTATTCCACCTGGGATCTTCCCTTCAAGACTGGCGGTGTCGCTGAAAAGTAGGATAGCAATCCATGACTAGGATCGCAATGTCGTTTAGATACGGTCATCAAGAATTCAAGCTTTGCTTTCCGTCGTTGCCTTGGTGTTGTGCAGCAACTGGTTGCCGCCGGAGAATCGTCCGCTAGAGCATCTCACTAGGCTGTCAATGTCATCTCGTGGCGCGACGATCGTCCGGGGACAGATTTCCGGTCCGGATAGGTATTTCGATAGGCGGAATGGTGCTGTGCTCCCGGGGGACAAAAAAAGCGAATCAGCTGCACAAGCAAGATCGGCTTCACCGTCCATTTACCGCGACGAAATTCCTCTAAAACAACATATATTTTTCGATCGCAAGGTAGAATGGTGTTGTAAGAGTCGTCTGCCTTTTTTTAAAAGTTATTCTCGGTTGTTGGAGTAAGTATTTAACGAATCGAGTTGTAGAGGGCTTGCTTGGCTGATTCGCTTTTTTTGTCCCCCGGGAGCTGTGGTGACGTCTGGAGTGGACCCTACTCCACCTCCCACCTGCGACTACTGCATGCGCAACAACTGCGCGCGAACGAAAGAAGGCATCGCGTGTACTACCTTACCCTCGTGAAATCGTCTCCTTCCGGTGTGAGCGTTCGACACCGGAAGATGGGATCGTTACGACGTGCGATACCGATATCCTGCTAATCGGTCGCTTGCACAAGGCTGCGTGGCTTGCAATCAGTACTTCCCTACGCCCCGTCGACCTGCTATCGTTACTAAAAGACCATCCATCGAGCGTACCACTTCTCTCCCTCTCTGACCGCTGCTCTTCACTTCCGACAGCCTAGCGACACCGACTCCAAGGACGAGTGCTGTGCCTCGCCCGGCTCTCACTAACGTCATGACCATCGCCTTGGACCAAGTCTAACCTCAGTCTTGGGTCGCCAGCACTCTACATCTTGCACGCTGCGGACTGTACGCTAGTGTTGCACATCCTAGTCCTCCTGAGCCCGCCAATATGGGAGACCACTCGACTTCATCGTCTGGCACGCCAGTCAATTCACCCCCGCCGCCGCCGACTGTCCAGGACTTTCAAGAGCCTTTCATCGCGCCCAACTCGCGACCGGCGACTTCACCCTCACCATCTCGATCAAATGACGATACTTCTGCGCAAGCCCAGCCGCGAGGCACTCGATCACGAGCCAACTCGCGCCCCGTTGTCCATCAACCGCAACAACCGATCAAAGATGCTGTCAATACCGCATTCGACAACTCGTCGACTGCGAATGAGCTCGATCCTGCGTTTATGAAGCGACTCACCGAGCAGGTCACAGAGCAGGTGATCAAGACCCTACAGTCGTCCAACATTGCGATACCTCCATCACCTGCCACCTTTCCGATCGACGTCTCTCTGCGATCGCCATCGCAAAGCTCGCCGATGCAGCACTCGGCCGACTCCTTCCCTCCCAGGTTCACTCCGCCTTCACCATTACATGATCGTGATGCTGGTCTAGGACCCTCGAACGAACGCGCGCCGTCTGATGCTGGTAGCAACTACAGTAGACGGAGCTGGGAGAGCGAGGAAAGCCGAGAAAGTCATCAAAGTACGCAAAGTAGCAAGGAAACACCTCGGGCTTCACACGTGGGAGCGCCACCACGCAGAAGCAAGACCTTTGGCTCAACGAGCATGGAAGAGCCCGCAATACATACGAACAAGTCGCAATCACGGCGGAGAGACAGTGGAGCAGATGCGACAGCTCGAGCAAGAGAGGCGGCTGCATACTTCAACGATGCGTCACAGAGGTCTCAGCGCCCGGCCTCGGTTCCCGAGGATGAGGAGGCCACTACGCTGGAAAAGATCTGGCAGCCACTGTTTGACGGTACTGGATCTCCGACTATACGACTAGGCCAATTCTTGAGGGGTTTGGCCAAACACTTGATAGAGGAATACGAACCGAAAGGAAGTCTTGTGGTGACGCCTCCGAAGATGCTCCAGTTCTTGAACGAGACAAAGACTGCCAAGGAGTTCTACCCGTGGGATGTCATTTTTGGAGGCAAGCTCTCTTCTGCGTCGATTTCCGTCATGTACCGGAAGATGCTTTGCCAGCATCATCTGGTCCAGCAACAACCTCAGGAGCCACCCAGCACTCCAGGCTTGACTCCCGTCGGCTTCGAAGCATTCATGACATGTGTGATACAAGCGCACCCAGATACAGAGTTCGAGCGATTGGCGAAAGCAGTCCAAAACATGCCAATTTCAAACGCTGATGACAAGTCTGAACGGTTTCCAAAGGAGTTGCCTAGAAGACTCCTGCCACGACAGCCAAATGTTCAGGCCGAGCAAAGATTGATCTCGAGTCTCAATCACGAGCCGGTCCTCGTCCCGCTTGAGAGAGGTGCATTTGCCATGCCGCCACCTCCTCCGGTTCCGCCTTTGCAAAGTCTATTTGTCGAACGGGAGCGCAATCCGTACTCGCAGACATCGCAGCAGTCAAATGCGTTCGACGACGAAGACATCAGCCCGCCGGCCGTTCCAATCGAGCGCGAGCGAAAGCCATACTTTGCGAAGGAAGGCATGGGCAAGAAATATGAAGCGGGCGATGAGCGAGACTCGCGAGACTACAATCGACCGGCAACCAGCCAATACAGACCGGAAGCGAGCGGCAGTCGTTCCTCGCGCGCCAACAATTCTGCATCCTCTGCCCTGCCGACGGAATATAGCAGTATTCCGTCGTCCACCAGGAGCCACAGAATGTCTGTTGGTGCACAATCGGGCGCTGGAGGCTATGCAAAGAGTTCTCGACGTTCGCCACCACGTGGCGGATTCGCTCGTAGCGATCCTGTAGACGTGGGGGCTATTCCACCTTCGCAGTATGCCTCTAATCTCTATGGAACGTCACTTGGCGCTCGCGATCGCTTCACTGAGGACTTGGACGATGACGTCACTCGCCCACACAATGTTCGTCGCCCAGCAGACAGGCACGCGAGTGCTACTGAGGACGAATACAGCAATAGTCGCCCGATCCCTCCACGCAATAAGCCGCCACCAAATCCACCCGGCTACGACTCAGCATACACATCAGGAGGTCCACCCAACGGCAACTTTCCACCTCGGAACAGCGTAGGCGCGCAGGAAGGCGAACGACGACGAAGCTGGTACCAGAGCATGCCTCCTGGCTCTGGTTCCATGGCACCTGGGGGAGGAGGCTCTGATGGCTACGGAAGTTACGCAGGCAATGGTCCAATGTACGGCGCTTCGGGGCATTAGAGAGGCCGCGAAAGCTCTGAGAGTGGCAGTCTTGCTCCTTCATCTCGTCAAAACAGCGGCGACGACATTGCTGGCGGCATGTACAGCCCGTTGCCAGCTCGCTTCTTGGCGCCCACTTTCCCGCGGAGACACAGCGGCGAGAGTCATCCTCCGACCAGCAGCAGAACTTCCACGCCTCCGCTAGGCTTCCGAGGCGGGATCCTGTCGGGAGGAAGTCAAACTCCGCCAACGCTATTTACCGGGCTCCATCCGCCCTCTCCACTGCGAAAGAACAGCTCTGATCGAAGCAGCAGCACCGAGCGCGCGAGGCGTGAACGGCATGCGCGGTCAAGACTTGGCAATCGGTCTGAGCAGAAATGATTTCCATTGGACGCTGAATTTTGACGATGATTTACACGACTCTAGTACAGTGGTGGTGGACATGGGCTTGTGCCCTACGATGACTGCTCTTCTTGATTGATCGATCGCCTGCACGCTGCGATTCTGTTCCTGCGTCATCCTGCGTTCTTCTCTCTCTTTTTATACGATCATGCACATCATTCGTTCTTGAGCGGGCGAGCGAATTGTTGAGAGATACCCCTGAGCTTCTATTCTTTTGCATGTACAGTATTATCGTTGTGGATATACAGACATGGTGACGACGCTAATCCTGGCATTTCCGTCTTCCTACTTTCACTCTACGGCCACACAATCAGCTCGAATCCCCTCGACGGCAGAGTTCCAGGTTCATATCCAGCTCGACGGATGTCAGCGTTGCGGAGTCTAGACTCTTCAAAGTTCCAAATTCACAAACTCTCCTGACAGGCAAGCTCACAACCAAAATAAGCTGACAACCCTCGTTGACATGGGGAAGAAAAGTCAACATGATTCGACCGCGTGGACGACATGGATCTCCTCGTGACCGAGGTATTCACTGACTCTCAACTGGCAAGGAACAGCCACGCGGCGAAGGATTTCGTCGTCGCACGAGGAAGATCGATGCTCAACAAAGGCGAAGTCTTGACGTGATACACCCGATTTGGCATGTATTGGAGTTCATCTGAATGTCCACCACAAATCTATCTTGTCCGCGTTGCGATGCTGGGTTGATGCTTGGAGAAAAGCTAAAAGTAAGGCTCATTCGTGGCGAACAGGGATAATCGAGTGGTGTTGTTCCGCGTGGACACCCTGTGCAAAATGGGGGCTGACCCGGCTGACGTCGGTTAGAAAACCGGAGGAGGAACGATGTGGGTTTCAACGACAATAACGAGGATGACGGTATGCTCAAGCCGATGAGTCGAATGGAATCACTTGGATATCAACTCAAGCCATCTGCCGGCAGGTGCTTGATCTTCGCTGTTGTGTCCTTGCGAGCCAAAGTCTCCTTCTACACATCCCGGCGGTTATTTCAAATTCGACTGCAAGGATGTCCCCGGGGTAGACTCGTTCCCAAAGCCCTGTTTAACACCGCACCTCGCGATGCTGACACCAACCATTCCAATCTCCGTGGGGGCCTGTCCACTTTCGAACTCGCTCTGCGCTTGGTTATCTTCTGGCACTGGCGGACGTGATGAGGTCTGACTGCACCTCGACTCCACAGTCCACCACACACAGTCGTTTCCGGCCCTTCAGCCATTGCGCTCGGCAGTGACCATGGCAGTGCACTCGCTGTTAGCATCACTGCTCTCGCTGCCGTTTGCTGTCGCAACGTTGGCTGCCGACAAATCGCCTCCGAATGGCGGAACTTCACATGTCCAACACCCTCGGGACATCAACACCACATACGACTACATCATCGTCGGCGGCGGGACATCCGGACTGACAGTAGCGAACCGCCTCACCGCACATGCAGACGTCTCGGTTCTGGTGGTGGAAATGGGACAGATTGACAATGAAGAGCGCGTGCTGCTGCCGTACACGACCAATGTGAACAGCTTCCATGACCTGGCTCCGGTGACCTCGATGCCCTTGACGCATCTCTCCAACACACCATACTTTGTCGCTGCGGCAGCTACAGTAGGAGGCGGCAGCGTCGTCAATGGGATGTTCTTCGATCGCGCAAGCGCGGCGGACTACGACGCATGGGAGCAACTGGGTAATCCGGGCTGGGGCTTCGATGACCTGCTGCCTTACTTCATCAAGTCGACGAATTGGTCCGTACCCTCTCCAGAGATCGCGGAGATGTACAACTATACCTGGGATGAATCGTGCTGGGGACAATCCGGTCCCATCCATTCCAGTATACCACCTTTCCAATGGCCCGAACTACCGACTTTCCTGCAGGCGTGGCGCGAGATGGGCGACGACATTCGCTTTCCCGAGGAAGGAAACGATGGTTCCGGATTGGGTGTCATGTGGGTGCCGAGCAGCCAGGATCCGACTACGCAGACTCGATCGAGCGCCAGAACGGGCTACTACGATCCCATCGCCCACAGGTCGAACTTGCATCTTTTGACCCGGACGCGAGTCCAGAAAGTGAACTTTAAAGGCAAGACTGCGGTCGGCATCACCATGACCAGTCTCTTGGACAGCAAGACCTACAAGGCTACCGCTAAGAAAGAGGTGATCATGGCGGCCGGACCAGTTTTCTCCACGAACTTGCTCCATAAATCTGGTATCGGTCCACAAGGCATGCTGGAAGCGGCGGGTATCGAAGTCATTGAAGATCTTCCAGGCGTAGGGACGAACTTCCAAGACCATCCTGCTTTGTACATGTACTGGGACCTCCTCAACGACACCTATCCCAGCCCAGGACTCCTGCAGACCAACACCACGTTCTTCCAAGAAGCAAGAGAGGAGTACGACAAGTCGCGTAGTGGTCCACTCATACAGCCGCACGGGAACAACGCCGCATTCCTGAGCCTGCGCACAATCAGCCCAGACGCAGACGAAATCGTCGCGCAGATCGCGGCACAGGATCCATCGCAATACCTACCCGATTCCTACGACTTCAGCTCCAGGCTGGGATACGCAGCGCAGCACGCGATTCTCGTCGACAGACTTGGTGGTACCGAGAGTGCAGCGTACGAAATGACGTTCAACGGCGGGAAGATGGTAGCGAATGCCTTTCAGAAACCGCTCTCGAGAGGTACCATCGTCCTCAACATGTCTGATCCTCTCCTGGGTCCGCAGGTGGACTACAACACGTTGGCAAACCCGATGGACGGCATCATCACCGTCGCGATGCTCAATTACACGCGGAAATTCTATCAGACTCCGAGCATGCAATCGTTGGGCGCGAGCGAGACGATACCGGGCCCGGGATATGTCAGCACCGAGGATATTCTGACGCAGTTTCAGCTGAGACTCCTGTCTCCGTCGTTCTCGCACCCTTCGTGCTCAAATCCGATGATGCCGTTGGCGCTGGGTGGTGTCGTCAGTCCCGAACTTCTGGTTTATGGAGTGGAAAGGCTGAGTGTGGTGGACGTATCGATCATGCCGATGATTCCAGCAACACATTTGTGCGGCACGGTGTATGCAATCGCGGAGAAGGCCGCCGACTTGATCAAAGCAAGGCATTCGGAAGGGAAATCCTGTGATATGGAACCAGCAGTAAACTGTCGAAAGCAGAAAGCCAGATCTTGAAATTCTATAATTGTTCAAATGCAGCGACTTGCCAGCCCATGCTACAGGCACGCCTTGCGTGCTTTCCCAAACGCCGTGAGCCCAAAATGTCACTGATGTCGCCTCGTCTTTAGTCCACCGGTGCGTGCTTGAAGAGGAATGATACACTTTCGCCATTGTGAGTCCGGCGACACGCTTCCGCGAGCTATGATATGTCAGCATGAGCGTCGTGGTGTACATGCTACCACTACTCACCGTGGGGCTGATGTCTATCGTCTCGATCCTGTCACACAACTTCTTCTTCTCCTCATGCGGGACCGTGTTGGTCGCGACCAGCTTCGTGAGCTTGCTCCCATTCAACTTCTCGATAGCGTTACCGCTAAGGATTCCATGCGTCACAATCGCGATAGCCTCACTGGCGCCGTTCTCCATCACAATATCGGCGGCCTTGACCAAAGTGCCACAAGTATCGGCCATGTCGTCCACGATAATCGCAATACGTCCCTTCACATCACCCACGAGCGTCATGCGCGAAACCTCGCCGGGTTTGGAACGCTCCTTGTGGATGAGCGCAAATCCGAGGTCGAGTCCATCTGCGATACTTGTCGCTCTCTTTGCTCCACCCGCATCTGGCGACACAATGACGCAGTCCTTGACTGGGAGATTCTCCCTGATCCAACGCAGAGTGGATGGCTCAGCGTAGAGGTTGTCCACCGGCACATTGAAGAATCCCTGAATCTGACTTGCGTGCAGGTCCATTGTAATAACGTGGTTGCAACCCGCCGTCTGCAGCATATTTGCCATGAGCTTGGCCGTAATAGGAGCTCTACTCTTATCCTTCTTGTCTTGTCTCGCGTAGGGAAAGTTCGGCAGCACAGCTGTGATACGGCGTGCGGAGGCCGTTCGGCAGGCGTTGATCAGGATGAGGAGTTCCATGACATGATCGTTGATGTTGCCGGGTTCGGTCGATTGGATGATGAAGACATCCTCGTCGCGGACGGACTCGCCGATGGAGATGCTCGATTCGTTGTTGGAGTACTGTAGGACCATAATCTTGGCCAGCTCGATCCCGAGTCTGTCGTATGGCGATTAGCTCAGGCGCTGCGGACTTTCACATGCGGACCAAAAGATTCTGCGCACCGATCAGCCACCAGTTTCGCGAGCTGCCCGTGACTGTTGCCAGTCAGGAGCTTGATTGAGTTGGTCGCCATGACTGCGCGACGACACTGTGCGAAGATGCAGTGCGAAAGAATGGATTGACCGGGACATGGTGGGAATAGGAAAGTCTTCGAGATGTGGTTCGGGAAGCTTGAACTTTGGTATGCCCGCTAGCGGGGTCCTTGGCGTTGAAGTCACAAAATTTATGGTATGTTGTTGTTCACGAGCCGATGATGGATTGATGGATTGAGGGAGAAAGAGTGTGGCTTCACGGCAGACCGGCAAGAGCGAGAGAGATGATGCGATAGCATGTGACGAACGAGAATGGGACAAATTGAGCATGCCGGAAAACGATTTTTGGTGGTATCTTGAGAGCGGCGCATTGGCCTGCTCCAATTCCAGACTCTGACGCCAACGCCTTCTACCACTGTAGTGTCCGAGCTGGACGCTATCGGATCATGATAACTGTGAAGACTCGCCAATGCCCGACCATGCATATTCCGCCTCCTTGCGCCGTGATCGTCTGACAAAATGCCACGTCTACTTGCGCATGCTGGACGCACGTCTCTTGCGGAGCTCCGCCTGCTTGGACTTCTCCTCGTTGACGCGCTTGTGAAGGACCTGAGCGTACTCGTTCTGTATTGCTTGTCAGTGACTGTCGTTTTGAAACGGAAAGCAGTGCGACTTACGGCAGCCTCCTTGACCTTCTCGGCCTGGCGGCGCTTGAGTGCGATGCGGTGGCGCTTGTGCTGGAGACGCTGAGGGGTGACGAGACGCTGGATGCGAGGAGCCTTGGTGTATGGCTTCGCGCCCTCCTTGCCCTCCTTGGGCTGGACCTCACGACGGATGACGAACTTGCGGACCTGCATTACGACACGTCAGTAATTGTAGGTCTCAGACTCAACCAGCACCGAGAGGTGGGTTGGCGAAGAGGAATAGAGCCTCGTAAGAGAGGGAACTCACATCGTCTTCCTTGCTGAGACCGAAGAAGCGGCGGATCTTGCTCGCACGCTTTGGACCCAAACGCTTGGGGTGTACAGTATCCGTCAGACCTGGGATGTCTGCGTCTCCCTGCTTCACAATGGCCAAAGCCAGGACGGACAAGTCCATCGCGACGATGCAACCACGGACCGACTTCCTCTTTCTCTCGCCAGTTCGTCGTGGGCGGTAGCAGCTGTGGCCGTCGGCGAGGAGGAGGCGAACACGGGTTGGGTGCATCACACCCTGCTTCATCGGGAAGCCCTGCTTGTCGTTGCCGCCGGTGATGCGGAAGACGTAGCCCTTGAACTCGTCGCCAACACTGTCGCCGGGAACCTCGTGACCCATGCGGCGGTCCATGAAGACGCGCAGCTTCTTCTCATCTTCGATGTCGATGAGCTTCTGGGTGCCATTGGCCGGGAAGGAGATGTTGAGCTTCATCTTGACTCGGTGCTGTCAAGAATGTGCTGCGGCGTTAGTTTGGTGACTGATGGTGGTCAGCTGGCTTGGAGGTCGAAGATTTGAGGTCGAGCGAAAGCGAAATTTGGCTAGAGTGCGCCAAGGATGGAAGGAGCGCCAAAATATGCGGCTAGCACGTGACCGAGGAAACTCGCATACCTATGGACTTCAGTTTGTTGACATCTACCTCGATTTCTTCTGGCATACATTATGCAACCTTCCATCGCAGCATGGTAATGCTCGACTTTGGGAACGAGAACTTACCTTTGCCGTCCCAGTCACGCTCATCGATTCCGACAGTACCCTGCGTAATGCTGTGGACTTGAACAGCCTCACCGGATACCTGCGAGATGCCATCCAGCTCAACCTCAAAACTCTCCTCCAAATGCACATTGACCACGACCATGCTCATCCAGCCGTCATCGCTCTGCGCAGCGGACACATCCAGCCAGGGTGTGTCGCACGCTGCTCTCATCCATTTCGGCTCCGTGTCACCCTCATAAGCGGAGCAGCTGACATGCGCCGCAATGGTGGTGCCTCTCATGTATTTGCAGAATAGCAAGAGCGGCCACCATGTGGTCTGCTTCCGAACTCCATGCTGGGTCGTCATCAGAGGCGAGATGACATTCACGCTCTGCGCGATATTGGCCATCCCCACGTACTTGCTCTGCCGGATGAACACATTCAGCCATATCGCCACAGCAAGAGCGTCCGAGTGCGTGTAGTTCTCCTCTCCACCCAGCTCTCCCGGAGCTCGTACTGGGTCCCACACATTCCACTCGTCGAAGCAGATTGTTTGACGAGGCACCGAGGCCGGCACATTGTTCTCGATCCGTGCCAGGTCAATCAGCGAGCCGGAAATCTCTATCGCTCGTTCGGCCGATCGTGGAGCTAACGCATTCTTGACTGGATCCTCCGAAGCCGTGTAGATGTGGATCGAATGCATGTCTATCAGGCTTGCAGTATTGCTTCCACCAAGCGCATGCTGGTCAAGCTTCAAGCACTCTTTGAGGACATGGTAGTCCCAGCCGGAATGACCCGTCTCGCCGCACAAGATCAGCACGATGGATGGATCAAGCATCTTCAATGCTTTCGCCCACTGGTACGCCTTCTTTGCGTAGTCTTCCTTGGTCATTTGCTCGACTTGCCTGGGATTCCGTCAGGTCTCGGATTCGAACAGAAGCCATTTCAGTGCAGCTCTTACCAGGGACCCCAGCACTCGTTGCCGAGCGCCCAATACTTGACGTTGTATGGCTCAGGATGGCCATGCTGTCTTCGCAAGTTTGCATAGTAGGTGTCCTGCTTCGAGTTGCAGTACTCCAACCATGCGAGAGCTGCGGTGGTTCAGTTTCGGACTTCGTCTTCAAGGATGTTGGTTCAACATACCCTCATCCAGTGTGCCTGTTACTTGTCAATGAACGCATCACTTCAGCTGGAAAGACTGCCTTACCTGTCCCGAAGTTGAGAGCAAGATACGGCTCCGTGTCCACGACCTTGCACCACTGCATAAACTCATCCGTCCCGAATTGATTGCTCTCAATACCCAGCCAAGCAAGCTCAGGACGTTTCGGCCTCTTTTCTCTCGGTCCAACGCCATCGAGCCAATGGTAAGTGGCCACGAAATTACCTCCTGGATACCTCACGACGGGCACATTCAGCTCCTGCATTGCTTCGATCACATCCTTTCGGAATCCATTCTCATCGATGAGATGCTTGTTGGGATTCTCGGGATCGTAAATGCCGCCGTAGATACAACGTCCCATGTGCTCCGTGAAGCCGCCATAGATGTTGTCGTTGATTTTGCTGAGCTTGTGTTTGGGAAAGATTGATATGCTGGCTTGCTGGCCAGCCTCTAGCTTCGTGAAAGTTGTCATTGCGGACGGACTGCTGATCGGACTCCAGGTGCGAATGGAGCGTACAGTCCGCAAACTGTCGATGAAAGCGAATACGGTACAGATTGCTGAACTTCCTCTACCCACAGCATTGCTCTTCTCAGCTCGGCTCCACTGTGGAGTGTGGAGTGACAAGCCACAAGAAGACATGGCCCTCCTGGTTCGTGGGAGATCTTTTAAGCTTCACTTCTCGCTTGAGGCGCCGAGACTTGCACATTTACCCGGCTGACCGCTCGCCGGCTTCCTCCTCCACGTGCGGCGTTGAGCACAATAAGTCAGGAATCTGGAGCAGGTAGTGTGAACACTGAAAGTGCAGTGCTGAGGTCATCTTGAAGAACGGCTTCTGCTGCTAAGTATAAACAGCAAGTCGAGGCTTTCCTCCGAACGATGTGTTCCAGCACAAAATGCTCTGAACAACTCTGAGACCATGACTTTCGGTTAAAGGTGAGGGCTGGGCATGAGGAATTGCAAGCAAAGTGGAGGAAATCCTTCCGAGGCATAAGGGCACGATGCGCCACACAATGGTATGCTGTTTCGGAGACTCCTCTGCATGGTATAAGAGTAGCGTGCTCCGGCACTTCGCGCGGAGCGAGAGACCGCACTCATATTGTCAGCTGCATCAGTAACGTTAGCGATCAACATGGCCCTCCCACCAAAATGGTATCAGGTAAGTGCAGAGAGACCAGATCGAAAACGCAATGTGTTATTGTCAGCATTCACTGACACCTCACCTTCAGTTCCTAGTCAGCGTCTTCGCCTCGTTAGGCTCGCTATTGTACGGCTATGATCTCGGTGTCATTGCTGGAGCTGTTGACTCCGAAAACTTCAAGTCCACATTCCGACCGACGAAAGCAGAAGTAGGTGCAGTCGTATCCGTCTTCACCGGAGGAGCCTTCTTCGGAGCCATGTTCGCAGGACCTTGTGGAGACGTCCTTGGTCGTAAGAAGACTATTCTCCTCGGTGCGATGATCTTCCTTTTGGGCGGTGCTTTGCAGACTGGGGCTCAGGCGTTGAGCTATTTGTATGCCGGACGTGGTATGTGCATCCTCTTCGTCGAAAGCCTGAATGGCCACTGACGAGGCGGGCAGCGATCGCAGGAATCGGTGTTGGCTTCCTTGTCATGATCGTCCCTCTGTACCAAGCTGAGTTGGCGCACCCGGACATTCGAGGGCGAGTCACCGCGTTGCAGCAATTTATGCTCGGAGTGGGCGCTTTCGTCGCCAGTTGGGTATCGTATGCAACATATACGTACATTCCTGCCTCGAGCAGCAATCAATGGCGTGTGAGTCTTGGGATTCAAATCATTCCGGCTGGCTTCCTCGCTCTACTCATCATGTTCTTCCCCGAATCGCCTCGGTAAGCAGCATGTATTCCAGAAGCCATGCATGGAACTCGAGCTGACATTTCGCAGCTGGCTCATCGACCACGGCAAGGCCGACGAAGGCCTTCGAACACTTGCACAGCTCCATGCTCACGGAGATGAGAACGACACCTGGGTGAGATCTCAATTCAATCAGATCCAGGACATGATAACGTGAGTCGAGCATCGTGCAGAGGCAAGGATTGAGCTGACTCCTGGCGGTGATAGCTTCGAACATGAACATGAAGCCAAGTCGTACACCGAGCTGTTCGCCAACAAATCGTCGTTCCGTCGATTATTCCTTGCCTGCTCGATCCAGGCCTCCGTGCAGATGACTGGCGTGTCCGCAATCCAGTATTACTCGTAAGTCTGGGTGCTGCAGCTGAGTATGCTCGATCGTCTGCTCACCAATTCCCAGACCTGAGATCTTCCGACAGATTGGTATTCCCGGCTCGAAAACACTCCAATATCAAGGCATATCTTCAATCATCGCCCTGATCGCTCAGTTCTGCTGTATCCTCTTCATCGACTGGACCGGGCGACGATGGGCGATGATCGGAGGGAACCTGGGTAACTGCTTGACGTTCATCATCGCCACCATATTGCTGGCTCAATTCCCTCCTGGAGCTTCAAACAACCAGGCTGCGTCGTGGGGTTTCATCGTCGTTACGTGGGTAAGTCATAGTGGCTGGGAGGCCAGCAGCATGGCCCGAGTGATGCCGTATCTCAGTCTCTCGCTGCCCTTTCTCTAGCATACTGACCGATCTCAGGCTTATAACTTCAGCTTCTCAGCTACCAACGGCCCTCTGTCCTGTAAGTGTTCCTGGATACGAATTTGCTGGGTAGGGCTGACCTGCTGTAGGGATCGTGCCGGCGGAGATATTCGATACCAGGACTCGATCGAAGGTCAGTGATATAGTTTAGCTCTCCTCAGACCATACACTGACTCTGTTCCAGGGCGTCTCAATCGCAACCATGACCAGCTTCGCATTCAACACGATGATCGGCCAGGTCACGCCCATCGCGCTCGAGAGCATCGGATATAAGTTCTACATCGTGTTCGTGGTGTGCAACTTCACCAATGCTCTGTTCTTCTGTAAGCTCCTCCCTCCCGTAGTTATCAAGAAAACGTATTCACACTCAATCTAGGGGCCATTCAGCCAGAGACTGCGAAGCGCCCGCTCGAAGAGATGAACTATCTGTTCACAAACGTAAGTCAAGCTCTCTCAGTCCGATGTGAAGCTCTTGGTGCTGATACCTAGCAACAGGCCCCGATCTTTATCCCAACAATGGACACGCGCGAGTTCAATCGCCTCGATCTCGAGAACCGTGTGATGGAAGCAGAGTATAAGCAGCATGCTGCTGGCCATGAGGAGTAGACTTCTCGCGCCAGGGTCGGGAATGTGTCTCGATGGGCTCAAACAAGAGGCGCCTGTATCGTGCTGTGCAGTCAGTGCGTGACGAGTCCGGAGTATCAGCGTCCGGTACACTGTATGAAAGTCGTCTCGGAGACAGTGAATCGCCGAACGACATCCGTGGGTAGGGCGTCCGATGACACCGAGAGGACTGCCGGGCATATGCCAGTTCTCACGTGTGGTGTGAGGTGATATCGTGCATACACTTACGCGAGGCGCTCCAGCGGCCTCAGTACGCCGGACGTATTCTGCCTGGGTTCTACCGAAGCAACGTTCAAGAAGCCCAGGATATCCCTACTTCCTCCTCAGGCGCTTCGGAACTTCGGAAGGAGCAGGTATCCGAGTGCAAGAGCGAGTCATGTGAGTGTATACAGGCTCTGGACCAACAGCGAGAAGTAGTGCCCATTGCTTGACGGTAACACCGGCTACTCTGAGCCAACCTCGTCCGGACAAAATGTTGGGACTTGGCTGAACAAGGCAGAAGAAGGCAGCGACAAGGTCTTTGAAAGCTAGTGCTACTCCTCGAATGCAGGACAGGCACTGTAGTCAGCTTGCCGTCTATAACGAAGGACTTCCGGTCGTCTGACAACCAACAACATGTAATCCGGAGTGAAGGGGCTGCGAAACCTAGGGAATGGTCATAGCCGGCCTTGCAATGCGTTCACAATTCACGCAAGACAGGTAAACGGTTCGAAGAACGGATCCGTGTCCGAACTGCCGGGACTTCGGTGGTCCTAACATGGCAGCTGACCTGGACGCCAACTTCTTGGCAGATAGGGATATCCGGCCTTGCAATGCATTCACAAGTCACACGCAAAGCAGGTCAACGGATCGAAGAATGGATCCGAGTCCGGACTGCCCGTACTTCCGGTCGTCCAAGATGGGAGTTGACCTGGGCCTCAAGTACATAAACTGCGTACTGCCCCTTCGTCTTCATAATTTCTCATCTGCGTTTGCTCGGCTCCATCCTCCTTCTCTTCAAAGTCGGCGAGTTTAACGAACCTCTCCGTCTTCGAAACCTGTCCGCCCATAAGCCTGCCTGCTCTTTCCTCTCAGTGCTGCATCAGTCGACCTCCCGCTCCAGCTCCATTCCTCGGCGCCGTCGACCTCCCTCCACTCGTGCCAAGGAATTGACCATCGACTGTGAAGTCATCCTCGAGCCACGATCCGACGACTCGAAATGAAGGGCTCCTTCCAAGTCCTCCTCGCCTTCGGCCTCTTTTCTGGCCTCGCACTCGGCGAGGATCGTCCGTGGTGTCGGTCCAAATTCGGTATGTTCCATTGTCCTTCATCGGAGACTTTACACTGAACTTGTGAATAGCACCATGCAGTGCTGATGGAAAAACTCCCTGCTGTACGGAGAAGGGATTGAAGTGTATGGTGAATCCCAACGGCGGAAACTGGTGTTACCCACGAGATCGTAGGTTGTCCGCGGCATGAGTTCCCCGAGCATTGCTAACATTCAATAGCCGGGACACAGCCTGCCATTCCGGCTGATCAGTGGTGTGCCACGGACCACGATGGTCGCTGTCCATACCAAGGCCAAACGTGTACCTACGTCGGATTTGGTAAACGCCGCGGTACCTGGCAATGTATGCCGGAGCACACGGGTGGTTAGAGATCAGCCCATATCCGCAAAGTAACGCATCTGTGAACCGGAAGCACCACACTCTCGGACTGTGGGGAGACTTCGAATTGAGAAGCTTTGCGGGACAGGATGAGTGGGGGGCAGATCGGCGATTGTGAGATGATATATACGGGAGGAAGCAGTTGCAGGGAGTACGTCGGCTGGTATGAAGGGCGGTGAGAGGGATGAAGTGGAGGCGGAGGTTAATCGATAGCGAAGAGGAGAGCGACAGGAAAAAGTGATCTGTGTACTTCGTTAGCATGGTCGATGCGTATTGTTCTGTCCTCCATTCTCTTTGCGTGCTCTGTCCTTTATGAATCGTCTGCGTATTGTCTTCAATTCGCGTCAAGGATTGCACGTTTTGCAACGCACTTCCTGCGTCAATATCCATACCAAGTGTGCATGAAAAACCACAGCGAACGATCGACTTCTAGTGACGAGCTTCGCATCATGAAGTCAAGAGACTGCGTCTGAATTCCACGGCGGCGGGCAGACAGGCTGCGTCTCGCAATTGCCTTGGAAAGGCAAGACTGGCCGCCTCCTCCCTGTGGCGGGAACTCCGCTTCGATCTCTCTGCATGAATAGGGGATCCTAATCCGTTGCGCTGGACGCTAAACCTATGTCAAAGTACCGAAATCCCGAGGTCTTCTGCGAGCAGTGCAATCGCTCGACCTGGTCCGGCAGATGAATAGGCACTATGAATCCAGGCCGAGCGTTGCCCATCGCAGTGCTGGAGGCTGAGTGCACATGGATTCGCTTGGAGAGTGGGATTCTCGTGACCGCGTTGCTCGAGAAGCTCATTCAATTTTATTGCATGCCTTGGCGAGTGCACGCATTCTGTCCCCGTGCTACCCCACTGTCATGCTTTTCACTGTCCTCATGCACCAATCTCTGGGTCGGCATCCTGCTTCCCACCATATCCAGCGGCCTTTCGACCAGCCGCGTCATCCTCCGCCTTGTCTTTGACCTGTCCGTAGCCACCCTGTGTCGCATCACCACTTTGTCCAGCCGTGAAGCCTCCAACACCTTGTTCGCTGATCGCCTGTCCGTATCGCATGTTCTCCGCGGTCTTCTCGCCTCGCTCGGCGCGTTGTGCGGCCGCTTCGTCGGTCTTGGAAGGGTCTGTGGTGGTTTCTGTCTCGCCTAGCTGACCGCCCGACTTCTTGTGTGGCTCTATCTCCGTGGTGATGCTCTCGTATCTATTTTGCAAGTTAGGATGTACCAAGGTGCGACTTCTGTTTGCGAATCGTACTGTGTCTGCTCGCCGCCCTTTTCGGTGTTCATCAGGCCGGAAGACATGACTGTGGGCTGATTGTTGTGGTAAGTGGGAATTGTTGCGTGGTTGTACAGAACTGTTTTTGGGATTCGTGTAGAGGTTGAGGTCGCGTATTGGGTCGAAGTTCAACGTTGGTCGCGCCTGCAGCTTGAGCTGCGATGATGCAATGAAGGCCCACTCAAATGTGATAACGCCGCGCTAATCGCCGAGCATGTGAAAGTATGAGGTACCGTACCTAGAACATCTTCGCTCCGTTACAGAGCTCATTCATCGAAGTCGTCGAGGTCCATGCCGAGGAGAGATCTATGAGATGTCAGCTTTGTTTTGTGCGACTTGAGATTCATCCACTTACCCTTCGTAGATTCGCATGAATTTGGCGACGAATGCTTCGAGATGAAAGATCACCTTTGATCCCATGCGGATTCGATGCTCGTAGAAAGCGCTCCATTTGATAATCTCGGCCTTCATGATGTCGTCGAGCTTAGGCATGAGCTTGAATGTGAGAGTCTGACCTGTCGTTAGCCAACGACAACAGCATCGCTTGAGGAAATCTCACCTTAAGGATCGTTGTGGCTGGGATGCAGTGAGTGAGCAGATCGTATAGCTTGGCACGGACCTGCAGAATGCGAGCAGGTGAACGCTCTTCTATGATCTCCTTCGCGATGACTTCGATCAGAGCCTCCCAATCCGGCGGCGGGATTGATGTCTTGTCATTGACCGTTTCACTGTCACGTATCAGTATAGTGTAGACTTTTGTCTAGTATCGTCACTCACTTCTGTGCATGCACCGCTTCGAACATGAGCAACGCTCTCCTCAAATTCCGCTTGCTGTCCCGGGCGATTCTCTTCTCCAGCGTCTCGCATGCCTGATATCGCTCATCCTTGCCAACCTTTGCCAGCACTTTGCAAATCTCCTCCTCTGAAGGGGCGGACACTCTGACCAACAGACATCGCGAACGAATAGGAGCAATGATATTACTCGTACTGTTCGCGACCAGGATCAGTCGCAGATTGGGGCTGTATTTCTCCATGGTTCGCCTCAGCGCTGCTTGGGCGTCTCGAGTCAAGTGCTCCGCCTCGTTGATGAGAACCACCTTGAAACGTTGCTTCGCTGCTGCATCTACCTGCTGTGTCTGTGCCACCTCTTTGAGCAGATCCTGAATGACAACACGATCGTAGTTGCCGACATCTGAGGGAGTGATTTCGAGGTGGTAGTTGGATGAGACGATGTTGAATTCGAGCTTGCGATTGCTGGTCGTCTGGAACACGCGACTGTCGATCTTGATTTTCTCGACTCCTGGACCATAGAGAGCTCGTAAGGTGGCCGAAATGCGTGTCTTCTTGCCTGCTCCGGAAGGGCCGTAGATGAGGAGATGGGGAAAGTCGCCGCTGGCCGCCAGAGCTCGCAGTCGGTCTGAGAGTTCGGGGTGGTACGAGAGGGAGTCCAATGTCCGTGGACGGTGTTTGTCTACGAGGAGCGCCATGGCTGGTGGTCTGGCAGTGGGTTGTCCCTCGAAGTGATGAAGTCGTTGATGATGGACAGTGAAAGTGGCCTGAATTCGACGTAACGCGTTCCACGCCAACGGACTCAGCTCCGGGCGACTTTCGCGACAAATCTCTAGAACTATTTTACAGACGACTTTGTTCACCATGACTTGGAGCACTGTGTCCTTCAAGACGATGCTCTGGACTCTTTCACGCTGCTGTTGCTAATGTCTTGCGCCAATACGGACACAGAGCGCGAGGCCAACACATGCGTGGAAGAAACTACCTCCTTCTACTGAGACGCAGCAGTCAATATGCCTCCCTCTCGCGACCTCATCATGCACCCCTGCCCTTCTGCAATGACATCCGCTCGCTACACATTGCCGCATCGTCAAATGTCCGTTTGACCCGTTCACTTGCAGCCAAGCGCACCCGAGCGCTGCGCCGCGAGCAAGCCATGTCTGGCAGCAAGCGACAGTGAGGAGAAACGAATGCGACCGCGGAACGAGGACAGAAGGTCTCATCGACGGCTGTTTGCACCAGCCTCTCATCTCCAAGCAGCAGTCTCGCCCAATGTATCTGCGAATGCTTCTTGTCCAGCATGTGAAGTCGAGGTATGCCTCGCCCTGGTCGCAACACCGACAGGGATCGTGTATTATCTGTGCACTCGCGGACTGCCGAACAAATGCCTCTTTTCACGTCCGCGAGATCGGGCACAATGCAAACGTTGGAGAAACGGCGCCGTTGGGTCATTGGCGAACACCGGCTGCACCTGCGGCATTTCACAAGCGACGACTGCGATCGAAAGAAATGATCCCGACCCGAGTGCTCGAGCCCCCAAACGGAGAATCATGTTCAATGCACCTCTCGCGAGAAGCTGAAATGGTGGGTGCCAGGTGATTCCAAGGTGAGGTTGACTCGACCTTCGGGCCTGTTTCAGCTTCAAGGTGGCTCTCTCTGATTATGAAGACTATTGAAGACCGCGGGTCCATCGCTGGCCTCTGCTCATCAAGTATTCAGATTGATGGTCCTTCTTCATCACCAGCGACAATATCATATCGAAAACTCCCGCATCTCCTCCAGCATGCTTTCACGATGAAACAACCTAATAAACAGGCCGAGTCAGTTCGTCACTGTGCCATAGTCGCGGACATCCAGTCCGCCTCATATGCGAAGAAATGTTGGCACGCGCTCTGCCATGAGAGCACGCGAAAACGCGCTCCGCGAATGCGCGATTTCATGATCACCGAGGCGCTTTGCACCATGATTATTTGACGGCAGTTTGGGCAGGAGAGTGATCGCTATTGCTCGTTTGAGTGCTGACCCCACCAAAGAGTCCAGACTTCAAGCCATAGCCGCCGTTGGACGCTGGATCGTGATTTGCACGCGCTGGAATTCTGCTCATCAGGAGTAGCGCTTCATTTGCCACGAGAGAGGACCCAGTCAATTTGGGTCATTACTACCACTGAAAACTTGGAAGCGGACATTATCACCGACATGTATGTATTCTTACCACAGAAGAACATGCGATATCAGACCGGCAAACTGGCGTGCTGGAACTTGGAAGAACGCCTGCGAACTGGCGAGCCGAAACAGGGCACACACACGCTTCTATACCTCCTATGCAGCCGCCCAGCGTGTCTTCGCACTGTGGATTCTAGGAACAACGAATAATATGCTTGTGCGATGATCAAGCAACCGCTATGGGATATCGATATTCCTCTTGGCCGTGTTCGGAACAAATCAGAAGAACGACGAGATGTGATTGGCGAGCTGCCGACGCCCGTTTGGACTGCTATACCCGTTCGGAGAGAGTCTGTGGAGGATCGTGGCGTCCGGGCCCGGCTAGCCCACCTTGGCATGTTTTCCCCTGATCTGCGACTCCACTCCCCTCGGACGACTCCTTCACGGCGGCTTCAGTTGCCCTCGGAGTCGGAGTCTGCTGCGAACCTCTGTTCTTCGGGGAGAGAGCATTGCGGTTCCGCATGGTAATTGTGCATCAGACGTTGGAATGGATCTGTTAGGTAAGGCAACGCCTACTTCAACGTCGAGCGTTCACAACAACAAACAACGTCCTCTCCGATGCCAAACCCATCTCACTGCGAGTGCGACTATGCGACAGTGCCGCCCTCGGACTGATCTGCAGGTCCATGCTCAATCCAATCTCACATCGATGGCCATTAGCAGAACTCTGAATGTCTGCTAAGAGTCGTGCAATCTCGCCTAGTCCCGTCGTCACATGAATCGCAACAGCGATATAAACACCCTCTACTCGTTCTCTTGCTGTTCTTCCTTCCTCATCCAACAACTCCATCAACTTTCCACAGCAGCTTCTTTGACTCCGGTCGTCCTTTCGTTAATCAACGCTCAATCTTGCCACTCTCTTCAAGACCTTTTTACGCCAAACCTCTTTTTTTCAATCAGAAAACCAATCCACACCGTCAGAATGCAGTACCAACTCGTCGCCGCCGCCCTCGTGGCCTCTGCTGTCGCCAGCCCGGCATACGCCCCAGCCTACGCTGCCCCGCCTGCGTATGAAGTTTCGTCTTCTTCGTCCACCGAGGAGGCTAAGCCTACCCACCCTGCGACTTCTTCCGTTGAGCACCCGCCGGTTTACTACACCTCTGCTGCGTCCACCACCGAGGCTCAGACTTACGTGACCAAGACTGCCGAGTCTAGCAAGTCCGTGGAGACTCACCCCGTTGTGTACTCTTCCTCTTCCGAGGAGGCTTCGACCATTGTTGTCGTTCAGCCTACCAAGAGCGAGGCAATGCCAGTCCCACACCCATCTTCCACCGAAGAAGCAAAGACTGTGTACGTCTGCCCATCCGCCAGCAAGGGCCAGTCTCCCCCAGCTCCATCTGCTCCCGCCCCCGGCATGCCCGCTGCGCCCGCCCCTGGAATGCCCGCTGCTCCCGCCCCTGGCATGCCTGCTGCTCCGGCTCCGGCTCCTCAGGCTCCTGCTCCCGCTTCGCCCATCCAACAGATCAAGTGCGTCTCAAACATTCCAATCCATAGATCAATTGCTAACATGCCCAAAGCGATGGCCAGATTCAGAACCCAGCCGGCCCAGCCAACAACGGCCCAGCTGCTCCAGCTCCGGCCAGCCCAGCTCCTGCCTCGCCCATCCAGCAGATCAAGTAAGACTTCAGTCATCAATCACTCTTTTGCAGCTCATGCTAACGAATTTCCAGCGACGGTCAGGTCCAGAACCCAGCCAACGGTGCTGGTGCATCTCCATCCGGACCTGCATCTTACCCAGCTCCAGGCGCCGCTTCCAACGGCACTGCCAGCCC
The DNA here is from genome assembly GCA_000223685.2 of Zymoseptoria pseudotritici STIR04_4.3.1. Lineage (NCBI taxonomy): Eukaryota > Fungi > Ascomycota > Dothideomycetes > Mycosphaerellales > Mycosphaerellaceae > Zymoseptoria > Zymoseptoria pseudotritici. The sequence goes on from AFIR01000490.1 coordinate 50,642, forward strand.
GATGCCATACAAGTCTGGCAACAACGGCGCTGCTAACAACGGCACCAAGTCCCCGTAAGCATCGAGCATACACATGTCCTTCAAAACTATTTACTAACGACCATCCAGAGTTTCGCCTCCTCAGGCTTACACCGGCGCTGCCTCTTCCCTCTCCGCCGCCGGCCTCATCGCCGGTCTCGGTGCCATGGCCGCTTTCTTCCTTTAAGCGGTTCGCCTGAGCGACATGTCTGGTCATACCTGATCAGCATCAGCCAAATACACAGTACGGCTATGACCTTGCATTCGGGCCGGCGCACGATATCCAGTTTCGGCGCCAACTTGGAGGACAGGGTTCTGGCTCGGGGACAATAATGAACACGGTCGACGATGCGGCGCGGCCGACAGACGATCTTGACGTACTCTTTTCTCGCTCTATTCGTACAGAGCTTTCTTAATACAAAACGAATGTGGATTTTCTGATACTTGATTTGTTCGCACCTTTCAATTCTCTTCGATTCTCTTCTTCAATTCCATGTTTTGTCTTCTTCGGTTTCTCAATCGTCGTTATGCATGAGACCATCGCTTGATCGTATCATCGGCTTAAACCAGCCAGGTGCTCAATCCCCAGGACTTCGGCGAATCGATTGGATTAAAGTCACCCTCATCATGCTAAAGTCAAACGTTGCTTTTAACAGCATTATGTTCATGGCCTTTTGCAAATGTTCATCGGCATTCGCTCGGGAAGGTCGCGAATTTCTTGCACGTCGCGATTGCTGGCTGGTGCGCTGGCAAAGGCGACCCTCATGGCTTCCGGCCGTGCGAGCCCTTGTGCGACTTGACCAATATGTGGAGGAGTCTCGTTGACGTTCTCTCGAGCTGGTGTGCGAGCAGACTCGCGCGGTAGCCTGGCACCATTTTGGACTTCTTCTGAGCGCTTCACGTATAAAGAGCTCAAGCATTGAGGGGCCATACAACAAGACAGTGAGGTGAATTATAATGATCTTGTTTATTCTTCCACTAGTGGGTACAATAGGATCGCCTGTCTGCACGTCATTCAACCACCTCCGCTCCTCATTACCACATCAATGTCAGTCGAATCCTGTGCCTTAGAATGTCATGCCGAGATCGCATTTCCCTCCGACTCCACCTCCGAAAACAATACAAATATCAACCGAAGGGCGTGCTTGTATCGATGTGGCCCAGTGGCCTGACATAATGTTATGCATGAATGGTGGTGCAAGCTGCATTGGATGAGTCTCATCGAGGTTGTGGCTCTCTGTTCACGAGCCTCGAGGGTAGCGAGTCGAGGCGAGTCGGATCGAGGCCATGCACATCCTAGAGATGCATCAGGTGCCTCGCCTTGTGTTCCTTGCTGAGCGCTTCCAGTCGAGTGGAAGGATTGCCTGTGACTTTCTGACCGCAGCCTGGCATAGAGCAAAACGCGAGTGTCCCGCCTTGCAGAACCGTGGCAATCGTCGACAGCACAGCCTGGTGATCGTCTCGAACTGGACTTCAAACAGCGTCGAAGTTGCAGAAGCGCCCGGGAGTTTTGGCAGCAGAACAGGTGAGCTCGCACTCGGCGGAGTGGTCCTTCTTGGCGAGAGTGGTGTGGATTTTGCGATCCACATTGACCATGGTAGACTCGCCAATGATGCAGATCGGACAGCAGCGGTGCTCACCATGCTCGCACGTGTGGGATGTGGCCTGGGCAATCATTGCCTTGTCATTGTTGATGTCTCTGTCCTTCCGCGTCGTGGCAATGACCATGGCCTATTCCTCATTGGCCATATACTCCGAAGATACGAAGTGTGGCGGGGGCCCGTCAAGCAGGTCCCAAGGTTCGTTGCACACTGTGGACGCCGCAACCATGGCTGGATCAGTGCTGAGACCGAAGCTAATCTTGTTGACTATGCTGGCGTTGGCTGACCAAGTCTCGAAGCGATCGTGTTCTGGATACCAGAGGAAGATGGTGAGGACGGGATGCGGGGATTCATTGCTCTCGGTGTCCCGGTTGTCGAGACCGACTTCCCAGTAGGCTCCGTGGCGTTCGAGGAGGCGGCTGTCACTCGGAACGTCGTTCGTGTCGAAGATCGTCTGATCGATGCCCCAGAGTTTGAGTGGCGTTTCGGAGAGCAAACACGAGCGGAAGAACACGTCGATGTTCAACAGAGAGCGCATCGCCTCATTCCCGATAAAGCTAGGCCGTGAAACTTTGCATGCCTTCTGCATGGGTCGACCGGCGGTGGTAGGGTGTAGCGTGGAGTTCGCAACTCGTGGTGTAGATGCGATTTCCGGTTGCCATCTGTCCGTGGAGGGTGCGTTGCTTCTCATCTCGACGACGAGAGAACTGCTCATCGTGGGCGGCTGGATCGAGGGCAGCAGTCTGTCCTCGCGGCGTAGTCGCTGGCACTCGCTCTACGGATCAGCCTCGCCGATGGCGCGCGGGCCATTGATCATCTGTGCTCGCTGGGTAGGGCGCTGAGTGGCTTCGGCTGCAGTACGCGGATTGTCGCTATCGTTGTTGGGTCTCGGAGTGGGTAGATGGTTCAGCGCATGGTGACGCTCAAGCGCGAATGATTCAAGGGATCGTAATGGTTTTCCTGAACGAGATGCAGGCAATCGATGTGCCATCTGTGCTTCGGGTTGCATCGCAGTGAGACATCGGGGCGCTCGACGGGGGCGATCTACAATGGACAGATGCTGCACTCCTCGGTAGCCATCGTTTGGTGCTTGAACATGTGGCAGGTGAATGCCAAGGCTGACGCATGTTTGCAAACACTCGACGCCTTCAAACTTCTTCCTTCTTCTCTCCTCGCCTGAAATTCACGGGTCAGAGAAACAAAACAACAAACGACCTCGCAAAATGGACCACATCAAGAAGCCGAAGAGCAACATATACCGGGTAAGCGCAGTTTCACGGGAGAGCAGAGATCAAGGCTGACACTCGCCCGACTAGATGATTTCCATCTCATCGAATGTCGATCAGGTGCAATTGAAGGCCGATTGCATCAAAGCAGTGGTGGACAACGGTCAGTTGCTCTGCGTGGAGGCACGATCAGCGATTCACACCTTGTAGCATTCCACCATCTCTTGGTCAGATCATAATGTCAGAAAACGCAATATGTTCGCACACCATGCGTTCGAGACCGCCGGATCTTTTGGTGGTAATATGAGGAGGTGCGACGGCAAGAAGTCGATGGTAGAAGGTCGCCCGCACCAGCTTCCTCAGCACGCCTGCCGTAGAAAGATGCTTCGCTTTCTCCCACACCATCACCAGCTTCACCATACCCAACCTCTCATCACAACTCCAGACACCCTCATCGCATCACCCCATCACGACCTATTCCCATCACATATTCATCTGCCCCGAGACCTGGGTGCTTGCGGTCCTGTCATTACTTCGAGCGACTCCTCTTCATCCATCTCTCTCTACGCCCGAAGAACTCTACGGGCGATGCTATTGCTCTGGGCGCCTGACACTTGTCCGCCTCTGGAGAGTACATCACGCGCCGGTAAGAACACCACATGCTATTCTCGATCACGTTCTGACAGCTGTACAGCACTTCACTTCATCTCCCGGGAAAATGGCCTTCGTATTGAATCTATGCGATGATTCCGATGCCGGCGAAGCTCGCACAACTCCGCCACGTCTCACCAAACGTGTCAAGCGAGAAACATCCGCGTCGACATCCACGTCCGCAGACAAGCATGCAGACTTCGTGTCCGGATTGAGGCCAAAGAAGACAGACGCCACACCCAACCTCTTGCGTGAGATCAGAAACGAGCCCGTGGAGTCCAAGGCCGCAATCGAAGCCAAGATCAGACAGTCCATGTTACGAGAGGAGCTCAATGAACAGCGGGAGAAGAGTACTCTACACCAACTCGAAACAGTGGCTTTGCAGCGACAGCTACTGGCTGCTAATCAACCCCAGACTATCCACCGACAACGTGGTGTACAGAGGAGTCCCTCCAAGCAAGCAATTCTCATCGATGACGATGACGACGTCGTGTATGTGGACCGACTGCCCAAGCCTGCTGCACGCGGTGTGATGAGGTTCACACCCAAGCAACCAATTCTCATCGCTGACGATGATGATGTCGCCCCTGTGGACCGAGTGCTCAAACCTGTTGCTCGCGACGTGATGAGCCTCGATGCAGCACGTGCTACCTCCGTCTCCAAAGCTCTCAAACCTCCAAGCACCACGATGTATCGAGAAAAGAGATCATTGGCACAGATGATGGGTCAAGTGAAGGACAAAGCGACTACATCGTCCAACAAAGCGAAGGTATCAGCTTCGATGACAACACTTATCGCCACGAAACACCAAGCCAAAGGCTGTGAAAGCAGGCAATCAACGCTCCGAAGCGGGCCCGAGTCGACCACAGCGGCCATTCGTGACACAGTCCATCCCTCTATCAGTCCCGCAATCGGCAATCCGCGCACTTTCACCTTTCTACTGCCAAGACTACGTCGCTGCTCTCCCGCAAGCTCTCGCAAAGGAAGGATTTCAAACATCCGCTGCTTTCACGCAGAATGCCAAGCGTTACAAGCCACTCGAGATACCAATGAATATGTCCGCCAAGAATCTTCTTGCATGCATCCAGAACTACTCTGGCAATGAGGATCTTGATCAGCTGGCCGCAATACTGTGGTCAATCGTACCACCGCATTGTCAACTTCTCATAGCAATGGCAGTCAATGCAAAGTGTTTCACGAAGAAGTCGCCGAATTCGCCCCACACCTGGATCAGCGAGATTATGGTCGACCTTGGTTGGAATATCGACAGGAGTGCAGTTTCGAGCAAGATCATGCATATGATCACCACCATGTACGACTACGTGGAGCACATACGAATGCGGACAGCGAAGCCCCTGAACTACGGAGAGCATGTCGCCGACAACATGGATATCGTCCCCACTAGAGGTGCCCAACGTGCCTTTGGTCGTTACCACTTCGAGATGATAGTTGACTCAAGAATTGTGCTCCCGGACACATTCTGGCGGCTGCGCGATCATGCGGTATCGTGGAAGGACTCGGCAGCCTGGTCGGCACGACGCTCCTCACCTTCTGCGTCTTTCTGGGCCTGGAGAAGCTCGAGTCATATGACGGTGATCTCTCGAAGAACCTCGGCCTTCTGCGACTTGCTCAGGTCGATCGTGTGAGGCTCACGGGCGTCGATGCGGTCCGGGTCCTTGCGGTCCTGCTTCTCATAAAGACGCATGAGGGCCGCCTCCTCGACGTCCTGCCAGTTGGAGCGCGGAGCATCGAGGTAGTTGAAGCCTTCGGGGATTTCGCCTTCAAAGGCAGTGTCCTGGGAGTTGACCCAGTTGACAGCGAAGGTGATGGCGTTCTCAGTTCTCCAGACATCATCGATGCCAAACTTAATGCGATTCGTGCGAGCTGCTGGCGCGGAGGCTCCCTCCTTGAAGGTCTCGGGCTTGTTGGAACTCTGCTCGGTAGCATCAGGCGTGAAGGAATCGACCTTGAACTGGTCATCTGCGGCTGCTGTGATGGGATAACCCAAGAGGAATCCACAGCAGGTTGGCTCCAGCTGTCATCCGATCCGGGTTCGGCGTCGCTCTGACCATCTGCGTCCGAATCATCGTCTGGCGGAAGCTCGGGCCAAGGGTGGCGGTCCTCGCCCGAAAATGGTGGCAACCTTCCCACGAGTGATCATGACGCATGCACGGTCGTCTTCTTTCAAGAACCCGACGTCGCGAGGAGCGAATCTGTGAATGACCATATCGACGATGACGAAGGGAGCTTCGCGGCCGATCGAGGAGTCAACGGTAGCAGATCGAGGATACTCATCGTCAGTGCGTCCATTGGCCATGCACTCCTTGAACATCATGGACTTGTAGAGCGTGTGCTGCATCTTGTATGGCGTGATGAGAGTGACCATCTTCTTGGTGTTCTTGTCAAACATCTTGTTGAGCATGGGAATGATTGTGTTGAAGATGTACGATGCGGTGAGGAACTTGCCCTTCGAGGACCCCATTTTTGCCTTGACGCAAGAGTCGCCCTTGAGGGTGATGAGCGGCATTCGCTTCTGGGTCTCGGCGAGAGCCTTGTCGTCTGGTCCGAGGTGACGAAGCTCGCGCAAGCCTGCGACGTAGGCGGCTGGCAGCTCGAACGAGGCGTGGTTAGGAGGAAGAGATGAGGCACTACCACCGTAAAACCAGATGTTGCGGAGTTTGAAGCAAGCTGGATGGATGCATGAGTGACTGGAAATCGAGATCCCACCGCTTGGGACCTGCACGGATCAGGCGAGCAAACAATGCGAAGCGGTACTGGGACCCCAATGCGTCGATTGCAGGGCTGTCGCCGTTGGACGAGTGGACAGCGCTAAGCGCGGTGATGTTCAGTTGCTTGATGTCGCCGTAAAGAGAGACCATGACGAGTCGTCCAAACCGATTCCCCTGGTCAAGACGATGAGCAGACTCGTCTCGAACTCCGTGTAGGCTTTATCGACTTCAACGTGTATATCCGCTTTCTTGTTCCGGGAAGCAAAGTTCTGGCGGATCTCCTTTGAGTCGAAGTCCTTGACCGTGTGCAGGACGACGTGGCCATTTTGGAAGACGCGGGTACCACGTTGGTGGCAGCCAGCATGGTAGTGGAGTGACCATCAAGAGTATGCTGCCAGAATCGCGCGCGGCGCACGAGGTGGCTGCAAAGGAGTGCCGTCATGAGCGAGACAAGGACACAACTGTCCTTCTGCTGAGATCTCCCAGCGTACCCTTCCTTCGGAGCCGGGCAGGTGATTCATAGCAGTCTCAGGCAGACGCCGACAAACTGACATGACTGACGACGTGTCGTGTCTCCGTTGAGGTTCAAGCAAACCTGGAAGTTCTGTTGGTAACCTGGAAGGTAGTGGAATAGCGTCACGACCTTTGGCCAAAGGTCAGATGTCGTGGCTGCCGGCTTTACAATCTCGATGTCTGCTCGACTTGCTCGACTCACAGGATCACGAAAGATGAACGAGAGTGTATAAGGTATGAGCCACTACTTCTGTCATCGGAGGAACACCGATCTACAGCAGTCCATCTGATCTACGCTGGCTCATCACATATCGGTCAAGCCCAGGACCTGGCGCACAATTGCCAAAGCTTGCTCTGCCGGACATCACTACAGGCAACACAGTCCCTCCAGAGGACACATGGCCGTGAAGCTCTGAATTCGATTGCTAAGTGGTTCCTCTCATGAAAGCCTGACTGCGCTGATCTTCTTGTCCCGTTGTCCGAGAGTTCCGTCCATCACCGAGCTCAGGAAGCTCTCTAGAGACCACCCTTGCCACTGCGAGCGTGCTTCAACTGCGCCTGAAGCTCGCGCACCATCTCATCCTTCTCCGCCAGCAGCTTCTCGCACTCTGCCAGGTTCTGATCACACACATCCACAACTGCCTCGCACTCGGTCAGACACTCGCGGTACTGCATTTCCACCGCCGCCAGCTTCGTTTCGCTGTTGGACAACTGCTTGTCCTTCTCAGCCAACTGCCTGCCCAGCTTCACCTTGCTGTCGAACGCCTGCTTGTCCATTTCCGCCAGCCTCAACTTGCTGTCGAACAACTGCATCTCCCTCGCTGCCAGCTTCGTCTCGCTTTCGGACAACTGCTTGTCCTTCTCCACCAGCTTCGTCTCCTTATCGGCCAACTGCTTGTCCTTCTCCACCAGCTTCGTCTCGCTGGAGAGCAGCTGCTTGTGCTTGTCCTCCAGCCTCATCTTGCTGTCAAGCAAATGCTCGTCCTTCTCCACCAGCTTCATCTTGCTGTCAGCGAACTCCTCGTCCCTCGCCTTCAGCTTCACTCCGACTTCCTGCATCAGCTGATTGATCTCCTTCTGTTTTGCGAACCAGGCGAGTTGCTTTTGCTTCGATTGCGCTTGACCGATGCGCAAGGTTTCCGTAGCAAGATCTAGACGGGACATACCCTGCTTCACATCGACGTCGCTCTTGATCGTCTTGACCGGCTTCTCGAAAGGATCCTCCTTTGCAGCTTCCCCCGCGGACTTCAGAATCATGGGGCTGCCCTCCAGATTGTGGGTGTACAACATCTCCTCAAAGAGCGACTTCGACTTGTTGACGGGACGAACGTGTGCCTCGATGGAGTTTGTCTCGTGGTCAAGTGACTCCGAGGTGATGGTGGCATCCTGCGGACGACGAGTCGAGCTGTGGTCGTCAGGCGCCGTCTCACGAGCGGCTTGAAGTGTGTCTTGTGCATCACTGCGAAATTGTCAGACCTTGACCAAAGCAGCGGTGCGCATTGCGAGAAACTGACCTCATCTTCGGAGCGGTGGCGGTCGACTCGTACTCTTTTGCCGCCGCTGCAACCTTGGCTTTTCTCAAGTTTGGCGGCATGTAAGTTGAGCGGGCCTTCCAGGACTCTTGCTGTTCACGTGTCGTTGGCATGCTATGCGTGTCCGGATGCGTTGTTACCCTGAAGCCACTGAGATATGGTGCGGTGTAGGAGAAAAAAGAAAAAGTCGAGGAACAATCGCGAAGAAGCTCTACGACTTTCCACGCGGCCCACGGCGGCTCTAGCCGTTGTGTCACATGCGCGCACAAGCCTGAGAGCTAGATCCTGAGCACAGCTCGTCTCTTGCTCTTGCAGAAATGCGCACACGGCAATGCGATAACATCAAGGAGCACACTCCCGACTCGACCTGCAACCCAGACCACTGCCTTTGAGATAGGGAAACTAGTGCGGACGCTGTCACATGCCAATCGCCAGTCAGTGCCTTCCATTTCGGGAAGGTCTTGGCATCAGCACAATCCCTCCGACGACTTTCAACAGAACGTCACAGCTCTGATCACCCACTCAACCAGGCCGAGTATCACTTCTGACTTCATCATTGTCCTCGCGGCTACCTGTTCCTTCTGTCCTTCATTTCGACCGTCAAGATCGGCAGACATTGTCTCATCTGGCAGAAAATCGCCAGTCGACATTGTTGCGTTGAACGAATCTAGCTACAACCTCCACGGGCGACCTTCACCAGACTATCGACCTTCACCGAGCAGGTTATCAACCCTTACCAGACAATCGACCTTACCTGACAAGTAACCTTGGCCAACCTTCGATATGGGATACTGCGAAGTACATCCTAACCTCTTTCAAAATGGTTACCCTCAGGATCTGACCTGCCTCCCAGCTCAATTGCGTCCTTTGCGGCGTGAGCTTCAACATCGCGCGCATGCGTACCCGCCACGAACCTCGCTCTCACGCCTGGAACTCCGAAGGCTTCGGCTTCTCTGAAAACCATGGGCAAAAGCCTGGCGACTCATGCGGCGAGGGATGTTGCTTTATCCAACGTAACAACTCACCCGACGATTTTTCCCCCACCGAAAGCGACGGGAAAGCCATTGTATACTCCAGCACGGATGTCGAGACCCCCCTAGAGCACGTCGCAGGGCCCGGATGTTCGGACGATCAAGCGTACAATGGCCATGTTGTGAGTGCTCTTACCGTACAATGTGCGCGGACGGCCCAATGTATTCTGCGCAAGCCCACCGGTGATGAAGAGGACGAACAAGGGCATGTTGCTCCCGTCTGGAGTCCCGAACCCGACGATGAACCTTGGGAAGAGAACTCGTCTTGGATGCTCAGCGGGTTGAATTCTCTCATTGTCGAGCCCGAATTAGGTCCCAGCAAGGACTGGTCGCCCGTTCGCCACGGTGTGAGAGAAGTGAACGACTATGATATCTGGTTCGAGGACGTGCCTCATATCGGCATGGTGCATCATCCGTGGTGCATGGAGGTCTATCAGCGCGTTGCATTTCAGCTAAAGGGAAAAGTGGATATTGATGGCTTGGGAGAGTGGTGGAAGCTGGACGGAGCGGACACGGTGGAGAGGTCTGCGGATGTGTGGGAATGCAACCAACAGTGGTGGGAACATCTGAGGGGGACTGAATACCTGATCACTGATCCGTTGAAAGACGCTGGACTGGTGGAGATGCTTCAAGACGCCGCGGCAAACTCTGAACACTTCGATCCAGCGGACAGCGCCTTCCCACCGAGGACGCTCACCAAGGCAACGTTCGAACCCGACCAGGAGCAGAACACGACACTGGATCCCTTCTCGACACTCCCCGCCGAATTGATCCAACAAATCCTTGCCGAACTCCCCAATACTTCCATCGGCGCTGTGCGCGAAGCCTCACGAGCTTTCACACACATTCCCATCTCCTTTTTCTATTCGCTTGTTCGCAGAGACTACCCCTGGATCTGGGAGGCCGATCAGGAAATTTCAGCCGCGCTGCCACGATACTCCCGATGGACAAAGGCCGTCATCGACAAAGCCGCCCGCAAGCTGAATAAGAGCGGCGATCTAGTCTCTCGTGAGGAGGACAAGATCGCGACGGGGCCGCACAGCCCTGCGAGCGACGCGGACTCTCTCGGTACCGCTGCCGTGGGCAATAGTAACGACGAGGACTACATCACCCCAGTCTCGCTTCCCCGTTTCAAGACAAACTGGTTCAAGCTCTATGCGTCGCTGAGGCAACATAGCGGCTCTCTCCCGGGACTGAGGAACCGTGAGAGGATCTGGCGGGATTGTCAGCAGATTATCACCATGATCGATGAGATGAGGGCGAGATCTGCCTAGGGGATTTCGACATGAATATTGTTGTTCTGGCCCAGCATGCGTTTGAGCTGGACGACTTCTCGTTCTCGAGGCAAAGTAGCGATATTTCAATGATCACAGCAGAGCGACAGCGGATTCCCTCACAAAAGCGAGGAACAATTTCTCCCTGCCATTGTCTTGGGCAAAGTATTGCAAGCAGCATAGATATGTCATTGCCTTGTCATTTCATACACCTCGACACATTTCCAGCTCATTTCCACATCTACTACAACTTACTCTCCTTCACCTCCGGCAAATCAATCACCACCTTCCCCCACGTCCCCCTCGACCCCAAACTCTCCAACGCCTCCGGCACGCTTTCCAACCCACTATACCTCTTATCCGAATAATTCGTCGCGACAATGCTCTTCTCCTCCATCATCCTCAACAACTCCACCCACACCTCGGGAATCCTCTCGGGTTGAAATTTCGCATACGCACCCCAATGCAACCCCGTCACGGCGATATTCTTCAACAAAATCCGATTCGTCGCCATCTTCTCAATCGGCCCGCCCGCGAACCCTACGACGATGAGTCGTCCATTCCACGCGATGCACTTGGTCGACTTTTCGATCAATCCCACGGGATCATACACGATATCCACCCCCCTCTTCTTCGGCGTGAGAGCCGAGACTTGCGCGGGCCAGTCGTCTCGTCGATAGTCCACCCCATAATCCGCACCAAACCGCTTCGCGACGTCCAATTTCTCTTTGGTCCCCGCCGTCGCGATGACGGTCGCTCCGAACGCTTTGGCGATCTGCACGGCCGCCAATCCCACCCCTCCCGCCGCGGCGTGTACCAGCACCCAGTCTCCCTTTTGAATCCCCGCGCGATCCACCAACGCCGCATAACTCGTCGGCATCGTCACGAATAATCCCGCGCTGTCGGCGAAATTCCAGCCATGCGGCATGGGTTGCAATTGCGACTCGGCGGCGCAGACTTTGTAGGCATAGCCACCTTGTCCGGAGCCGAAGACGTTGTCTCCGACGCGAAATCTCGGGGGAGAGGAGGAGGAGTTTTTCTTGGGCGTGGAGAGGATGACGCCGCTGAATTCGGCGCCGGCGACCCAGGGGAGGGGAGGTTGGTGTTGGTATTTGCCGCGGATTTGGAGGAGGTCGAAGAAATTTGCGGCGCAGGCGCGGACGGAGATGAGGTATTGGTCTGGGGAAGGGGTGGGGTCGGGGAGGGTGGTTACGGTTAGGTCGCGGGGGCCCTGTGGGAGTGGGGATGGATGTTAGAGGTGAGGTGGAGGGTGTGGTGGGAGGGGTTGGCTTGGGGGTTACCTGGACGTATTCTTTGACTTGGATGGCACGCATTGTGTGGTTGGGTTGATGGGTGGGGATAGTGGATGGAAGAGGGTTTCAAGGATCGATGGAACGTGAGATTGAAGCACAGAGTATGGCAAAGGATGTTTGAAGATACAGAGTTCTATGGAAAAGGTCAAGACTCAAAAGTGTAACATTGCTCACGGTTGTTCATCCACCGCATATCCGAAGACAAGCCCTGGCTGTTTGCTTTACAGCCGAGGCTCCTTCGATGGCATCGGAGAAACGATCTTCCGCTTCGTTGACATGTATGAGACGAATCGTGCTCTTCTGTCAATGCTTTCCATTGCAACAATGAACATATAACACCACATCATCGCCATCTGTGTGCTTGTAGGTCGATAGACAGACGAGGTCTAGACGTGAATGGCGAGACATTCTTCCGGTGGAGCGAGTTACATTTCAGAACCCCGCGAATTTGTCTATCCATTGCGGACATGCTGTATTTAGTCTCTGTCTCTGTCTCTCTACGTCTTCAATTCTGGGGTATATCGTCGTCTCGCTGTGTCGAACGACTTCTCTTCCGCCTGCCGTGGCAGAGAAACCGAGCCCTTGACCGCTCAACGCCGCGCTAAATCGCAAAGCAAATAGTAACCATTCCTCCTGGCAAGTCGGTCCACCACAATCACCTCTTGACCCTCCCCTCCCTCCGAAATCTCACAGCCTTACTCACACAAGCACCATTCACCCTCATCTCCGGCGCTCTCCTTACTTCTGTACTTGCGGAAATCACCCTCCTCAACCCTCCGTCCTCAGTAGCAGAAGTGACGACTCTCGTCAGCGACACCTCACTGTCATACCCCTCGTCACTCTCCGCCATGCCATTCACTCCAGTCGTCTCCTCGACCTCGTTCGCCGAAGAGCATGCCGCCGAGGAAATGGCACACTGCTCCTCCCTCTCTACCATCCTCTTCACCAACGCTTCAATATCCCTGCGATGCGTGGCGGAACTACACAGTCGTCGAGTGGAGACTTGTCGTTGATTGCGTCGGGAAGTGGGAGAGCTGGCCCTCTCCGTCGTGGCAGTTCCAGTTCGGGACCGCGACTTTCCATACGAGAGCGCTGGCACATCTACATCCACATCCTCAGTCTCCATGGAAGGAATAGCCCAAGCCGCATCGTCATCTGCGGTGTTGGCGTACGCATCGCAGGAGTCGTAGCAGATCTGTGCGTCTCCACGGAGGAGTTTGGAGTTTTGGAAGGAGGCGGCCAAGTCGGTGACGGTGTAAATTTGGTCCGGGTGGGAGGAGCAGGGTGAGACGGAACGGGATGAGGAGCGGGTTGTGATTGAGGTGAGGGAGGGAGAGCGGGTGGGAGCGTCAAAGGTGAAGGTGGGGGAGAACATGATTGTTCTTGGTCCGGAGGAGGAAGTGAGTGTGAAGGTTGAATTCGTGTATGGTCCCCCTCGAGTGATTGAAGTGAGGTGGGAGTTGTAGGAGATGGCCCGTGGTGATCGGCAGGGATCGGATCCTCGACTGATGTTCAGTCGTGGTACAACGAGATCAAGACACGGATGCGGAGGGATCGAAGGTGAAGAATTGAAGGTGAAAGGCAGCAATGAGAGGATGGAGCGGGTAGGAGGATGTCGGATGGGTTTTTGCTTTTGCGGCGGTAGAGGTACCTTAGGTAGGGCTGGATGGAATCTCGGGCTTGCAGGAGAAGGACCGTTGGTGAGAGAGTTGGGCCGAGCGAACGACTTCTGCTTCTAGACTGCCCATGGAAAAGATAACGACTGACTCGCTTGAAGGACTGTACATCTCCGGTTCTTCCGACGACATGTCCTGTGCAGCATGTCCTCTCTTGATACGACCCAGCTCCTTCAGCCCGGCGAACAAGTTGGAATGCGCAATGCGAGTCCTTCGTCTCTCATCACCTCCTTCTGCAAGATCGGAAGACAAGAACCGATCGTGCGGGCCCCTGCGTCACTTCTGCGGACCCACCAATCAACGGGTCCACATCCCGGGCGTGCTGAAGAAACAGACTCGGCGCTTGTCGCCTTCTAGAATGATTCGACGGGGCCGGCGGATTGGGCCGATGAGACCCGTGTCCATGTCTTGTGTGAAGATGAACTGCTTCCTCTCCCCTGAATGACACGCGGCATGAGGCATTATTGCCGCACACAGGTCATCGACATCGCGACATCGCGACACTGAATAGTACACCACGGACTAGTACATCACTCCGTTTGTTGAGCGAGCAAGAAGAAGTGGCAGCGAGTTCATCAAGTTCATTCCCGAGAACAACGCCGAGACGGCAGGGAACGGACTTGAGCGGGTTGGTTGCCAGGCGGCCAACGCCGAGAACTTCCATGGAGTTTGGCCCGGGATCGGGACCTGGGTCCGCTTGATCACATTGCCGGATGAAAGATCTGCCTCTTGCAGTCTTCAGTCTCAGCCTCTCAGCCTACTCTCTGCCATCTGCTGCAACCTGGATCATGCCGCCTCTACGTTGCACAGTCTCACGCGAGCAACAATCGCCACGTTCTAGTAGACGCTTGACGAGCATTGAAACGCAGGGCACAAATGATCAATCCAGCGCTACCACACTCTCCACATATAAAAAGAACTCCCGCTAAGACGTGACCTCACCTGATACCAGCTCTACAAACTATTGACGAACTTGTCTCGAGACGTCCACGGTTGTGAAGGGAGCTTGCGCGATATACCCCTCACGCATTTGCCTGAACGGAGCTCTTACGTGGTTGGATCTTCGAAGCACTCTTGGCAGGGAAAGTATTGCGTTCCTTCTTCTGGGTGAGGCCGAGTTGGAGAAACATGAAATCAACATGCGATGGACGGGTGGACTGTATGAAGTTGTTGTAGCCATGGTGGACTCGTTGCAGGAGACAAGCAAAGCTTCTCGCTCGATCCGAACTTGAATATCGTAATCGTGCAATGCTTTGTTGACGCTGTGCATTCGGCACAGTGCGCATTCGTTCGACTTGATCACGCATTTCGTTCTTCCTTCTGTGCTTCGACTCCCAATGCTTCCTAATCCGGGAGTTCGGCATCACAACTCCAGCTCGCGGCCTCTTGGTATGTGCAGCCGTTAGCTTCCGCGCTGACTCGGCCAATCGCAGCGAAAGATTTCTCACTTTCACATGCCTCACAACTTCACCTCACACGTGAAGCTCTATCAACTTCACCTCAAAACCATCAATACCCTTCACGGCCATGGCCTCCATAACGCGCCCCATCGCCAATCGCGCTCTCCATCTCCGCACCCACCCCCGTCCCACCAATCTTGGCGAGTCCCGCGAAATCCTCCGTCTGATCTCCGAGTTCGGTGAAGTCGAATACTTCAAGAACCTCAAATACGATATTCTCTCCCACCCGGAAGCCGCCCTTGTCATTTTCAAGAACGAGCAAGACGCTCACAAGTGTCTCAAGACATGTCCGATACGATTCCGCCTCGATGCCGCGCCGGCAGTAGAAGCAGCTTCATCACCCACGCCCGCAAACTCAACACCTGCAGCCGCATCACAACCTCCACAATCCGCAACATCACATACGCAATCTGATGCCCCCACTCCTCGGACAGGTCCCTTCGGCCTCCCCCTCAACACTCGCTCCTACTCCACCCGCACCTACCTCCCCACGCCTCCTCCACCTCGTCAACAAACCCCCTTCGAACCACCCCAACCCCTCCACCCCAACCCTCCTTCCTCCCGAATTTACCAAATCATCGCCTCCCCTGCTCGCAACCACTTCCGCGACCACATCAATACCGGGCCGTACTTTGGCAATTTCAACCTAGATATCACGGGCGCGCCGCAGCAAGAGTTGGCGAAGATCGTGCCGGTGAAGGGGTTGAGTTGTGTGGATTGGAGGAAGGAGGATCGCTTGTGGAAGGTGGCGAGGAGGGAGAGGGAGAATGAGAAGCAAGGAGAGGGGAGGAGGAGGACGTTGAGGGAGATTTGGGAGGAGGGGAGGGGCTGAAGAGTTAACACGAAAGTGTTTGAAATGTGGATATCAGTGATGGGAGAATACCTTGCTTTGGGGAACGTCAAGGCGAGCAATTGCACAGTCTCACGACTAGCCAGAAGCGTTGCACAGAGGCATTGCCAGCACTGTGTGGCGCTCTGAAGAACAAGACTGCGCGTGCGGAGGACGATGGGAACGGTCGGCACGACTCAGCGCAGTGGTCGACAAGACATTTACGAGTGCCCTGTGACATGCTTTGCGACAAGGTTGGAGCCTTTTCGGGAAAGACAGGCATCTTTACGGAAATACAACCACCTTTACCGGAAAGGCACCTCCTTTGCGGAAAAGCAATCGTCTTTACGGCAAAGGCAATGGCCTTGTTCAGCTGCCCTGTCACATGCCCTCTGGATCGTTCCGAAAAGGCAGCAGCCTTTGCGGCAAATCCAGACCCATTCTCGACAAACTTTGAGGCCTGCTAACGCGCCCTTCCATAAGCCCTTTGCAAAGGTCAGGTCTTCTTAAAAAGTTCAGGTCTTCTCAATAAGCTCAGGGCCTCTCAAAAAGTACTTGGCTTCCTAACCATCAACACTATTCTCACCAGTCGTGCAGGAGTATGATCTGCTTGTCATGAGCTCCTCGCCTATCGCGGCGCGAGTCTGGGCTGTTACATTCAAGGTAGCACGTCGATTCACCTCGAACATATCATCGACTTCACCTCGTGCCCCGCGCAGCGAGTGAAGCGGACTCCCTCACCGGAACGATCCCGTCATGCCGCTCGTTCGCCGCGTCGTCATTCGGGTTGCAAACGCAGCAGCGGACGCTCCCGTTTGCAGCGCACATATCTCTTCAAATTTCGTTGTCTTGACTCTTCTTCTTCTTTTCCTTCTTCACCGCGCACACCAACGGGTCAATTATCATCATCGGAGTCCTTCACGCTTCTTTCTTTCCAGTCAACCTTCATCATACCGCTCTCCTCTTCCCAATGCCTCTACTGGCCCGCCCCTCTCCAGCGACAACCCGTTTGTGCCCTTCATTCGGCACGACTACGACATCTCAGAGCCCGCTAGGTTAGGACTCATCTGCGCGGCTCTGTTCGGCTACGGGTGGATATCGAGACTTTTCTGGTCACTTGCGCTCTCCTTCACAACCATCACATCTTGCCATCCTTTCTCCTTCACCACTGAAAGTTTCGGACGGTTCGCTCTTTCAGGCACAACACACCGTCTGCGCGAGCCGATATCGCATCTTGCCAACCTTCCTCCTTCACCACTGGGAGTTCCGAACGGCTCGCTTCCTGTCACAACTCACACGACACACCGTCCGCGCAACTCGACATCACATCTTGCCATCATTCCTCCTTCGGCACTGGGAGTTTCGCACGGTTCGCTCTCTCAGACACGACACACCGTCCGCGCAACTCGACATCACATCTTGCCACCCTCCTTCCTTCACCGCTGGGGATCACGACGACAGTGGTTGCTGCGCGCCCGAAGCAACACCATCCCGCCAGCTCGTTCCACCGATTCCGTTCTCAAACTACATTTCTCTGGACGACGACACAGCTTCGATGCCAAGATACCGAGAACATACCTGTGTTAGGCCAAATCTGCAAGATGTCTGCCCCATCAGATCACCACATTCCGGTCCAAGCACAGCTCGACACAACACAAAGTGCGGAGATTTACAATCTTCACGGGCTTGGCGACGACGGTCTTTCTGATACTGTCAGCCTTTCGGACAACGACGGTGGTTTTGTCGACCTCACGGAAGCAGAGCTCGAGGCTCAAAGCAACATGACTGTGGAGCAAGCACAAGCTGAGAACAATGAGGTCTCCCGAAGGCAGGGACTGGTCAATGTGCTGGGAGTTTGGATACGCAGACCTGTCGATACAAGATCATTTCCTACGGTCGACAACGTCCGTACCAACAAGGCCCTCGATTATGCTTCTGTCAATCTTGTTCAGCTTGATCCGCCAGGCACAAGAAAGGAGATGATCATCCAAGACGTTGGGCATGCCAAATTCAAGATTGTCCATGAGCCAAGTCCTCCAACTCCAGTCGCCGAGTCCAATCAAGGTGGCTTTACTCCTCATGGTCAGATTTCGTTGACCAACATGGAGCACGGTCCAGGCGTCAAGCTCAGGGTGACACTATACCGATCTACCTCAGCACTGGCAAGCCAATTTCCCACACTTCGGATGTTGTGTTCTTCTTCGGAGAACTGGAGAACCACGAACGCCGTTCCGATGACAGACTGTACCACGGCGTCATGCCCAGAACTTTCAAAGTGGACCTCATTGAACCTGCGGATCCCAGCCGAGGATGCATCCTCTCCTTTCAATCCCAGGGTGCTGTGGGCTACCGTCTCAAGCCACCAAGCCAGCACTTCCCGGCGAGCGGCGCTCACGCTCTGAACGTGGCGGAGAAATCGCTTTTGGCGTCCATTGCCAAGTATGCTTCAAATACATCCGAGATCATCGACGTCGAATTACACTGCATACCGTTTGGAGAAGGACCGATGACTGCCAAGGCACAACAGCAGCTTCTTTCATTCATAGAGCATGCAAAGAAGCTCGCCGACCGATCTTGGCCAGCAGTTACCCGAGCACATCTCTGGCCTTACAGAAGCTCTGGCCGTACTTCATCTGAACACGTGCTGTTCCGCGCCGTAGTAGTCCAGACACAACCGTACGCGCCTTTCGTCGCCTTTCCGAGAATCTTTCGCTTCCCCGATGCAAGAGTTGCGCAAATTATGCTTGCACACGGCGTCACCAACGACTTGAACATCTACAGAGCTCGGGTCGAGGCTCTCACAAACAGTCGACATGTGTGCAGTGTCCTTTTCGTCGAAGATCGCCCAGCCGTTGCTCTGCTCGGCATCAAACTCTCCGTGCCTCCCAGCACTGGTCCGTCTAGCCAGGATGATGGTCAGCTGAAGTTGCCGCCACACACGAACATCAAAGTCTTGATCAGGACACCCTTCGACATGTACCCGGCCAGAGTCTCAGGCTTCACGGTCGACAACGATATGGGCATGACACAGTGCGATGTCGTTGTGCTCGTCCCGGGGCGAGGGGCCTGGGAACTCAGCAACCCTAGATTGAAATATCGCTCACCAGAGGACATGCATGCGCCCAGGCGATTCTCCTGCTCGATCGAAGTGGAGTTGGACAGCATTCGACTCAACCTTCCGCTACGAGCAATCTACATGGCATACTCCTACGGCGAAAAACGGAATCACACGGATCGTCTGCTCCCTGCCTTACTCTCTGACGGCCGATCACCAAACTTCACGGATCCGTGGCAAAAGCTCAACAGCAAAGCTTTCGAGGCGCTTTTGGACTCTCAGCCATGGCACATCTCCCAGAACAACGCAATTCATGGATCTCGCAAACTTGCCAACGGTTTTCAAGCGATTACAGGTCCATCGGGCACTGGCAAGACATTGCTACTGGTCATGAAGACCATCGTCCTCGCGCGTGCCGGCCAGTGTGTTTTCCTCACCAGCGAGCGCAACCCAGTCGTAGACAATTTGACGGACGTCTTGGCCCGCTACTGGCCGAAGTACTTGGCGAAGCCTGTGCGTGCTCACGCAAAAGGGCTCTCGCCGGCTGAGCTGGCTCGTCAGCATTCGACGTCAAGCAGGAGCCGGGGACAGGAGGGTCTCAAGACCTCCAAGCACGCCGATGGACCCGAAGGACTCAATTTGTCTGCCACTCTTCGCTCCAAGCAGGCAGAACACCAGCGAAAGCCGCAAGCCAGCGATCTATGGACCGTTGAGGCTCACATCCTAGACCTGATTGCTGCCGACACGAAAGTCTTCGCCCAGTTCACTCAAGGCAGGACGTCTTCCGGTAGGCCGGCTGTCAACCATCCCGACTATATTGACAACCGAGTCGACATGGTGGCTTACCTCAAACACTTCCTCTCAGAACTGCAGCTTCATCCTCTGACCGACAGCACGCACTGGTCGCCGCCTCGACTTGACCTCGTTCGAAAAGCCCTGAAGTTCCTTCAGATGCACATTCTTCGAAGAGCTTCGGTACTGCTCTGCACAGTGCACAACAGCGCATCCCACGAAGTCAGCAACTATTTCGCAGATGACAAGCGCGAGGTCTGGGTGGAATTCGACGAAGCATTTGACATCTCTGAACCGAACATGCTCATCCCGCTCACGATTCCGCTCTGGGCGGACAGAATCGTATCAGTCGTCATGTACAGTGATCCAGAGCAAGCCAGCCCTATCGGATCCGGTACTTCCGGCCCGCCGACGATTGGTGTGCCCGCCTTCAACGAGTTCCTTAGCCAAATGCAATTCTCCCTCATGGCTCGCCTGATCAAGGCAGGTCTCGAACCTGATGAACTTCGCCACCAAGCCCGAATGCACAGTGCAGTATTTGCGCCTGCCAACGAATGCTTCTACCGAGGCCGCATGGAGTCTCTCCCTGACGATGATCTCCGATTCGCCCTCCCAGATGGCTACCAACAAGCACTTCTCTAGTTCCGCGGCCTCGACGCCAAGACAGTCCTCTCAGAGCTCCAAAAGCGAATGGTTCTCCTCAGGATCAAAGGCGCCGTCTGCACGAGAGCCGATTCCACTTCCAGAAGTAACCCCACGACCGCCGACTATGTCTTCCGGACTATTTTCCCTTGGTTCCACCGACTCTTCGGCAAGCAAACCAAAACCATGGTCGCTCTGCTCACTCCCTACCGCCAGCAGTACTGTGCCTACAAGGCCATGATTTTACAAGCGGTAGCGATCTCCGACCGAACAGAAGACGACTTCCCCCAAGTCGCAACAGTGGACTCCTTCGTCGGCCGCGAGGCGCCCTTCGTCATCATCGACTTGGTCATCGATGGCACATTCACTGTGGACATCGGATTTCTGAAGGAAAAGTACCGCGTGTGTGGCATGGAGACTCGCGGGACCAAGGCGACCTGGCATATCATGGGCGTCAAGGACGAAGGGAGCTATTTGAAGGATGTGTTTGGCAAAGCTTGGGTGAAGGACAAGGCTTTCACGTGGTATCTGGACTACATGGAGAAGAACGGGTGTGCCTCGTTTGTGAGGGACACACCGTCGTCGTGATGAGCATGCGAGAGGAGCGAGGCGAGTGCACTTGGGCTTGATGCGGTGGCCGGACTCGTAGCTGCTAGGTTCCTAGACCAAGAGAATGATCATGCTTCGGTGTTCAAACGGGTGCCCTTGCTGGTCTATGGTGAAGGTCGAATGCCTGCCACTTGCTTTGAGGAAAGCTAACAACCTTTGCGGCAAAGCCCAACAACCTTTGCGGCAAACCCAATGACCTTTGCGGCAAATTCAATAACCTTTGTGGCGAGTAATTCCTTCTTCAAAAGCAAACTCCCTCTCGTGACTATGTCCCAGCCTAACAGAACGAACTTGCACACGAACCATGAGAGTAGTCAGGATGATCAACGAGAACGATTACTGACGTGCCGAAAAAGGCGGTCGCTTAAAGCTCTAAACAAGGTAATACATGCAGTACACGAAGGCGGAGACCATGCTAAAAGTGCACAAACCAGATCTGTGCCATGAGGGTACTAGCCTCTTACATCAACACCCCAAACTCCCCCCTCACAAACGCAATCCAAACATCCTCCCCTCCATTCCCGACCAACCTCGCCGCACCCACGACCAACTCCTCTCTCCCCCACTTCACCTTCATCTCCTCTCTCCCCGACTGACGCTTCGCACATCGCTTCGCCACGCTCTCTATGACATCCTCCTCAAAGGCCCTCCTCGTTCCCTCAAACCTCTTATCCCTCTTCTCCTCCTTTCCAAACCAGTCCCTCCACAGTCTTTGACTCAACCACGGCACGCATATCCCCGTCGGCGCACCATTCCGATGTTTGATCGTCGAAGGCGCGATGATCAGAAAGTCCGCGTGTTGATCTTTCAGTCTTTCCAAAGCGGACATGAGCGCGAGGGTTTGCATCGTGCAGTCGTCGGGCGTCAAGTTTGCCATTCGGTTCAGCGCGTCGGACACGATGGCGTCGGATTCGGAGGTTGAGAGTAAGCTATCTGCCACGGCGAGCCAGTCTACACTCGCGCTGGAGCCGATGGTGGGGAGAGGTGCGGGTGTCGGAGATGTGGGAGATGGTAAAGCGATGTCGCCGACCCCTACGCCCGCGGAGGAGGCGAGCTCGGCGAGGGTGGCGCGGAGGAAGATGTCTGTGACGTCGATGTCGACGGCGAGGAGATAGATTTGTTTTCCAGAGTGCTTCTCGACGGTCTGGTTGATGGTCTGGAGAAGAATCTTGCAGCGACCGTGGTTGTTGTTGGGTTGCTCGACACGGAGAGTGCATTCCACGTCGGTATCGTGGGGCACGTTGAGGAAGGTGGCGGAGCCGAGCGGGAGTGGAATATTGTTCAGACGGTAGGAAGGGGAGATGTAGCGGATTGGGGAGCCGTGGATCTTCGGGTCGGTGAGGGCGATGTTGGTTTGTTGAGGCCCAGTGGATTTCGTGGAAGATGGAGGCGTGGGCAAGGGGCGAGACGGTGGTAGCGAGGATGTAGCTGACGGAGAGGGTATTGAGATGGAGGTGTTGGGCATGGAGAAGAGTGGGGCGGGGATTGCAGTGGAGCTGGGCAGGGAGGATGTCGAAACCGAGTTGAGAGAGTAGATGGTATCGTCCTCGGGTATGTCCTCCTCATCCCACCAGTGTTTTCGGACGTGTCGTTGGATTAATGTCGACTTGGCCAATGCAACGGTCAAGCTATCGAGTTGGCTCAATGTGAGGTCGACTGACACATTTGGCTTGGGTCTAGCGTTGTTTCCCACGAATATCGCACTAGCTGGACGCGAGAGATCCGGCCTCGGGGTCAAGCAATCCTCTTCCTCGTCGCTGTCCACCAGACTGGCTGCCTGCGATAGTGGTAACGTCGGACTGGACAGGCAGATCTGCGACTTGGTCACATCAATTGGGGTGAAGAACAATTCGAACGACTCCTCCGGAACACCACGTCGGGAGGATAGACTGCTGGCATTCCTCTTGTGACCCGATACTGGCGAGTCGACAAAGACAGGCCGTTTCTCTGCGCCCGCCTCCAACGTAGGCAGAGTATACTGCATCTCCACAACCCGCGCCGGCTTTGAAACATAGCGGCTCTCTTGCGAAGAAGTCTCGCTGATCGTGGACCCGGAATCGCTGCTCGAAGGAGGCGAGTATCTCGACGGCATCAAAAGTTCCACTCCACTCTTCGGCGGCGTTGTCGCTTCCGGTGTGATCATCGGATCGTCCCAAGACTCTGCTCTCGAGCCCGCTGTTGGTGTGAACTTGGCACTACTCAGCGTGGGCGGGGAGGCCGCGAATCGCACACTCCTCCTCGCCCCAGTAGATCGTTTCAATCCCATCTTGGGCTTCTCGGCAACCTTGGGCGAGACAGCAAAGTCAGTAGCTGCGACACTTGCACGAGTGGGTCGAGTGGGATAGTCAGAGACGCCGCGAAGGGCTTCCACTGAAGCAACAGTGTAGTCGGTTCCAGGCATGATTGTTCAGTGTCTCGGGATGTGTGAGGATCGGGTTGTGAGCTCTTGGATAGATGCAGGTCTTGGTCGTTGAGAAAGCTGGCCTGCAGCTATTCACTTGCTCGATTGTGTGTCTTGCGTCTTATCGGATGTAATGTGAGATGAATGTCTCAGACAATGTCTGGTCGGTAAGTGAATGTGATGTTCGAAAAAATGAACAGTGAAGAAAATTGACAAATTTGAGAAGACATCGAGCATTCGACTTCGTGATGGTATGCAGACCGTCAAAGACGATGTCCTCGAGAGAGCTCTACATTGTCGCTTTGTCTGATCCTAGGTGGCGCTGGCCGTGATTTGGTTTTGATAAAGCGTGATGAGGTGTGCAAAGAAAGAGATCACAAAGATCTCCTCCATGACAATGAACGAGGATAATGAAATGTCTCATATTTGGCACGTCATGGCTGGAGGAAGAGTGAAAGACGGTCAATAGGTAGAATCACCTCGAGAATGCTGTCCTTGTGATGTTCCCAGTGTTGGTGACGTTCTCCTCTTGATAGCGGATGTCTATCAATCGATGCCACTGAAGGTGTCGTCGTTGGATAGGACTCCTCGGATCTCCGTATCTTGCCTACGCTGGCCCTGTATGCCGTAAAAAGCGGACAGGGCAATGGGTGTACTGTCGGTATACGCTAAGTCCCTCAAAGATTCTGCAGGAGATACTCGATCGCTCCCTGCACACTCCCTCCACTCCTCCTCAACGCCTGCACGTTGCGGTCGAACTCGTAGAATCCCATGTCGTTCAGCTGTCGTAGTTGCGACTCGTATCGCTCCTCCGGAGGTCTGTTATCGGCCGGTGCGGCCGGCTCGGTTGGCATTCCAAACATGGCTGGGTTGAAACCTCCCATGCCGCCCATGCCACCTTCACCTCCTGCACCTCCTCCCATTGCTTGCATCATTTGCTGCATCATTTCGGGATTCTGCATGAATTGTTGTGTCATGGCTGAGAATGGGTTTTGCTGGCCTGCCGGTGCTGCTCCAGCGCCGGTACCTGTACCTGTACCTGCACCAGCTCCTGCTCCCGCTCCCCCACCGGCACCTGGAAAACCACCGCCGAACAGGCTTTCCCAATCCGGTGCAGCTTCAGCTCCAGCTCCGGCACCCGTCGTTCCAGCACCTCCAGCACCTGGAAACAGCGCCGCGAACGGATTGCTCGGTGCAGCTCCTGTTGCCGGATTTGCTCCCTGAGCACCCTGTGCAGCACCGCCATTCCCTCCCTCCGTCGTGTCCGTCTGACCTGGCATTGGGAATGCAGCGTCGCCACCAGCACCAGCTCCGCCCATCGCCCGCTGCATATTCATCTGCATACGCAGCACATTTGGATCCATCATCATCCGTCGCATCTCTGGATTCTCAATCGCCGCACGCGCCATAGGGTTGTTCCTGATCATGGGATTGTTTCGCAGCATGTCCAATACTGCTGGGTTGTTCATGGCCTCATTCATCTGCTGGGCGAAGTTCGGGTCGTCCAGCATTCGCAACATTTGATCTGGGTTAGGTGGTGCTCCCATGCCGCCATCTGCGCCGAATGTATCTGCGCCCGGCAGGCCGTGAAAGCCGGCGTATCGTGCGCCAGTCAGTTGTGCGAGTGGATTGCCAGTTCCTGAACCAGCGGCGATGTTGGTTGGGACGTTTGAAGCAGGCTGGCCAGGTGCTGAGGGTACCGCCGCCGCTCCGCCTTGATTCGCAGGGTTTTGACGTTGATTGCTCTCCGCTCCCTTGACAAGATGTACGGTATTTCCATCCTTGATCTTGCAGCTGCCAACAGTATCCGCATCCTTCAACACTCTTCCGCTGTAGATTAATCGTTGCCGCTCGGGTGGAAGGTCGGCGTATTCGGAGGTGGAGAGTTTCTGCTTGAGGTCGCCGACAGTGATGGCGGCGGAGACTGTGATGACGTATTTGGCGTCGGCGGAGGATTTCACGTTGAAAGTGATTTGCTGCTCGGTATCGTCCGCCGTCGTGGCGGTGTTGTCGTCGGCCATGATGATGGGGAGTGAGGGTGTGATGATAGTGAACGGTGTCGTTGATGAAGTTGAGGAGACGTAGCACTGCTCGAGGGTGCTTTTCAGTTGGACGTTCCTCTGATACAGCTGGCCGGTGTGGTGAAGTGGTGTGTGAGAGGTGAAGAGACGTGGATCACATGCAGAGAAACATACAAAGTGAAGTGGTTGATGGACGGCGATGGAAGCCCGCGTGAAAGCAATGACGCTTGTTCTGGTGGGGCGCATGCAAAACCTCTGGGAATGAGGTTGAAATCTGACCGCAGGAGACGACCTCACGCCTTCAACCAGCAACGTTTACCACCGATGGCACCGAGCAGACAATGAGCTGGTACATCGACAATGCGATCCACAGATACGTGAGCCGAGAAGTAACAAGGTCCACGCCTACAGTTCATCCCATGGCCGGCTCCTCCTTTCCTGTCGGTTGTCCATCAAGCAATCCGGCGAACGGTCAGCGTTTTTGAATGCAGCATGAGCATATCCTGGCGCTACGTAAGTCAGGAAGAAATAACGATGACATGAGATAGACTGCTTTTGGTCCTCGCCAAAACAGTCGTTCTCTCGTGAGGCCCTTTTTCCAGAGCCCGTGCCATCATGACACCCTCCAAGCTTGAGAGAAGCGTTTCGTTCGGAAAGGCAATCTTTGGTAGTATTCAGTGGTCCACTAGGCCGGAACACAACATGAATGGACCAGTCAGTATCGGCAATCCGAATGGAGGACTGGTCATGAGCACATCACGGTCTGTCAGCATTATTTCACAAGACCGACTGACTACTTGATACTTACTTATTCACAAGTATTTGTGCCGCTTCATCAGAAATTAGACTGAGCGATTGGCAAGTGGTATGACGGCTCTCCTCTATCCATGGTCATCGGGGACGAAGGAAGGATTTACTTCTTTCTTCGAGAGGTCCCTTTGATCGTGCGAGAAACAGAGCAAGCCCTGATTCGATTTCAGGATCGTTCTTCATTCTTTGTGCTTCAGCTTTGACAGTCCAGCTGTCGCTGCCAGGCTGCTATTGCACAGGTCAAAGTTTTGTGGCGGAGTCAAAGATATTTCCTAATCGGGAAGTTACCGAATCGACCAATGAGGTCGCTCGACTGTTCGGCGATTCACCCGCTGGTCTACAAACGCTGGCCGCAGCGGGAATGCGTTCGTTCATTCACTCTGCAGAAATCTGGCCCAGTCTTGCGGCTTCTACGAATTACATTACCATTTCCCGACTCCCATGTACAACACTCCAGCACATGTCTCAGAACACTCGCCACGGCCTCTTCCACCAAGACGCAACTTCAGCAGCGTCGCGCTGGTGTCTCAACGATGTGCTCATCATGCAGCTCCCGTCTTTTCACACAAAGGCATTCTTCCACTCACTCACACAGCCCTGCTTGTCCGCCGCAACAAAGCATTCACAATGACCTTGTCACTGTCTTCGACACAAACCACAAAGAAACGGATCTTCACCCAGCGCATACACTAAAGCAGTCACCACACTCTCGAAAATTCTCTTCGATCGTCTCATCACTCTTCCTGCACAGCTTTTTGACTTCGATACCGGCTATCGAATCTCCAAACAAGCTCTGCATCAAGGAAGATTCGATCGCAACAGAACAAGCGCAGACCATCACGATGAGCACTCCAAGCAAACACCAGAGCTTTTGTCACTGCTCAAAGTGTGTCACCGACATGGAGATCTCGCCGTTCAGCATGGAGCCCGAGGTGACCGACTTCCACCACCAGTCGCCGGACGACTTCGATGCGTTGCACAACATGTATCTGTCTGAGTTGCAACCACACCCTCTGACTCGTTCGTCTGCTGTACGTAGAGCCAATCGTGAAGCAATGGCTTACACCGATGACGCCGAAGCGCTAACAGGACCTCAGACTATGTCATCAACGGGCAGGTCGTTCTCCATCGTGCCCAGCGATGATGGGCTCGTTCGGCAAGAGGATCAAGATGTTACTCAGTCCAGACCCACCACCGCCCCTCAGGTTGCTATAGCATACGATGAACCTCCGCCCGTGCACCCAGCGGACTTTTACCACACCATGCGACCGTTGACGAGTGAGCAGAAAGATGATCTCCGCGGGGAGTCGATCGCAAACTCGCAGCATTCTTCCGGTCTCAACATCAAACGCTGGGTCAAGAAAGCCGAGAAGGTGATGGAGAAGCTTGTGGCCAAAGTCGATATTCCGGATCAGTCTCATCGTGCGTTTCCCTCGCCGAAGCCACTGGTTAGCCAGCATGGTGACCAACCATTCACACAGCTCCAGCGCAATGTCAGCCTGCAGATTGGTAAAGCGCACCCGGACATGCACATCATCTCCCGACAGGAGGCTCTGGCAAAGGATCAGGCCCGCAAAGAAGCATACGAGCGTCTCAACGGCAAAGCTCCCACATCAACCCCCAACGCTCCTTTGGCTAAGCGCCAAGTTGGACAGCCTGATCGGGATACTGTGTGGGAGGACTTTGCGACATATGTCTCGCCAGAGAGCAGCAAACAATCGGCAGCAGACACCGCAGTCCCGCCTCCCTCGCCCACTCGCATGCCTGCCCACTTCAACAACCTCACCCGCAAGCCGGTCCCTCTCCGTATCCCGTCTCGTCAAGATTCCAAAGACAGCGAGTTCGAGGTCGAGCGCCGTGATTCGATCGACAGTCAATTCTCCAACATGCTTCCGATCAACGTCTTCAAATCCATGCCTCCGTCTCCACGACAGGAAATGCTTCGGAGACAGATGAGGCTGCAACGCAAGCCTGTCAACGAAGCGCTGCATCGCGTGCAGACAATGGAAGCATCGAAAGCGTTCTACCGACCAGAACGGCAAGTCGATGCGCAATCTCAACACGGTTCCATTCACACGGGATTCACGTTTCCGGACACGCCGAGCGCATCTCCAACTTCCTGGCCCGGATCGCCCGCTCAGTTCACGCTTGCTCCAAAGAAGACGCGCAAAGCTCCTCCACCGCCACTCAAGCTCAAACCGGGTAAGGACTACTTCTTCACCTTTCCCGTCACCTACAGACTTCAGCCGGCCATCGACCGCGCTTTAGCTGAGAATCAACTGCAAAGGGACGTCCCCCCGACCGAGCCGATGCAACCTACACCAGCTCATCCGTCCGACTCAACTAGCGACGAGATCGAGGCGCTCCGCCTTCGTCTAAATGAGCCATTCGATGCATACGACAACTCACCGATTGTGGACATTCGCGAGCACGACAAGCATCGGAGTGTCAAGGTGCAGACTAGAGTCAATGAGACGACGATCGAGTCGAGGTACTGGAGGGAGCGGAGAGATGAGATGGACCCGGCGCAGAAGGTCTGGCGGGATATGGAGGTGGAGATGAGGGGAGGGGAGACGAGTTCGGCCAAGTCGAAAGATGGTAGAGTTCCTGGCAAGAATGGCGGGTTCTTTTGATAGAACTCTATGGTCATCCGATCCCGTGTGTCTGTAACAATCTTCGTCTAGTCTTGAACGCTCAGTTCCAGTCAGTCTAATAATGTGAAACATCTGCTCCACAAGTATCATTCTCATAGTCTGTTCCGCATCACAATCGATATCTAAATTCCTTGTTCTTCCGATCTGTAACGTCAGCGAACTCAACATTGTTCTTGTGTTCGTTTCCGCCCTCAGCTGCAACTCGGTCTCTTCTTGTATTCTCCCTACCATAGTATAACGTAAGTATGATGGCGACACAAACGGCGGCAGCGCAAGTGACGATGATCGTGATCTTGGCAGGCACATAACCAGGAGCAGATTCTCCGGTGAATGTCAGAGGACCGATGATGTTTCCCAAGCAGAAAGACATGAGGAGGATGGCGTTCATGGTCACCTAAGATTGATCAGCAAAAGCGTTGTGTCTTGTGGGACAGTCATGTACCTTTTTCGTATGCCCAGCATAGTTCGCCGACACCCACGAATACAGCAACGGTAGACTAGCACCGATCGTGTTGGTGAGGTAATTGCCTATGAGCTTGCCAGCCTTGTTGTCTTCTGGAACAAATGCCATCAGGCAACCTCCCAGGATACCAGGGATCAATAGCGCGCAGACCTGGATCCCTCGTTGATTGTATCGGCCTGCAAGGAACGTCGAGCCCAATATCGCTATGATTGAAATAGCACCGGAAGGGATGGAAAGTAACGCCGTCTGCTTTGACGTATAGCCGAAGCTCTTGATGATCGTGGCCTGGAAACTGCTGACTGCTCCGTTTGGGACATTGCTGAGGATGGTAATCAGACTCAAAAGCCAGGTTTGTGGGTCGGCGAAGCACTCCAAGATTTGGGCCGGTTTGATGTGCTTGTTTTCAATGCCGGTTTGATTCTCCCTCAAGCGTTCAACAGCCCAGACCTTCTCTTCGTGGGTGAGTCGGCTGCTCATTGGGTTGTCTGGCAGTAGGAAGAAGACAAGGACGCCGACCGTGCAAGTGATCAGACCGACGAGGAGGAACATGATCTGCCAGCTGTATAGGGCCTTGCTCTCAACGTGTTGAAAGCCCTGCATGAAAAATTCAGCGACTTTGTTTATAACATGGCTCGCCCACGACTGTACTCACGAACGATATAAGACTTCCAATGATAGTCCCGGTCCCAACTCCGAGATACCACAACCCGACTCGTGGAGGTTGCTCGTGTCGCTTGTACCACATCCCAGTGATGAGAATCAGCGATGGTGCCACGGCACTCTCGAACACGCCCAGTAACACTCTAGTAGCGACAAGCGCTCCATAGCTCGTGCAAGCGCTTGTGACTGTCACGACGACACCCCAGAGGAACACCATGGTCCCCAGATACTTCGCTGTCGGCAGCTTCTGCATGCCATATCCATGAGGGAACTCGAGTACCAGGTACGAAACGTAGAAGATGAGAGCCAGATTGCTGAAATGATCCTTGGTCATACCAGTATCCTCGGACAAGCCCATGACATTGGCGTAGTTGATCAAAGTCTTGTCAAGGTACTGCAGGCAGTAGCAGCACCACATCAGAGGCACAATCATCCAGTCGATCTTTCGAACGAGTCGCTTCTCATCCTCGGCGGTCATCGGTCTGACGGCACCTTCATGGCGGAGGAACTCCAGCGCTGCGTCGGCGTCGGCATTGTGAATGTCTTTGAACTCGCCGGCTTTGATGTCTTGCTGGGAACCGGAAGTCGTGGGAGAGAAGCTCTTCTCCTTGGTGGGGCTTGCGGCCATGACGAGGAATCGAGAGCGCGTGGTCGAGTCTAGCAATGGACCTCGAGAGACGTGCGTTCGGAGGTATGGTTAGTATCGGGAATGGCATCGAGCGCACCGAGAATTTCAGAGTATAAAGACCAGAGCACACTGAACCCGGGTTATAGATCTTCCACTAACATGACTTGCCACTTACCCGGCGGTAGAAGTCCTCGCTGTCCACAAAACATTCTTCGCAAACGATGGATGTGCAACTTGCACAGCCTATCATACTATCAGCAAAGACAATGTCTTATCGCAAGTCGTGCACAATGATGCTGTGATCACGTCGATTGACCTTCCTCTGCATAAAGTGTCGTTGCCACGAGGCGGGTCGCCTAAACTGCCTATTTGGGAAGTTGGAGATACCACTGGCGATCTTGTGGGCCTGCTGATAAGAGGTTCGCATTGGTCGGTGGCGGGCTTGCGACACTCGGCATATGATGTATGAGCCAATGTGCTTGGACATGTCATGATGCCATTGCGCGAGTGGACTCGGTGGAGGACCCGGTTTGTGCGGCAGCACCGGAGACTGGAACCCGGTGAAAAGCGGTATTCCGAGCAGCACCGCCTCACGGCTACGCAGAATGTTGGTGGAGTGGTCTTCCATGTTTTCCGGTGCAGTCTCCGAACAGAACAAGGGTTCCTGTGCTGCCATTTTCAGGAATGTGGAAGATCCAACTATGGTACTTCATGTCTTCACAGAATCCCGCGATCTCCAGGAGCGCACGTCCTCGGGATGTTCTGAGAACCTCTCCATATCGATCCAGGTTGTTCATCTTGGGTATGGTAGGTCGACGTCTCGTATTGTTGTAATCCCTGCGATCGTCAGTCAAATTACACACAGTCTCAAGACATCGAGGTATCCTTGCCCATCCATACTCACATCCAGTCAGATCGACATGGGTGAATGGCATATATATGTAGGTGCGTGTCCATCCTGCATCGCAACCGTGAAATTCCATAAGGACTTCCCACACTCCCACCACGACGAGAACATCCCAACTCCAAAGCATCACAAAACCAAACCGTCAAGAATCCTCCAACGAACCATTCGCCATGCGTTTCATTTTCGCGATCATGATGTACGCCTTGTCCGTCGCAACTGTGTCGGCGTGCACCACATCGGGAAACCACCCAGATTCCGGTGACTGCAACGATTGCTGTGGTGCGAACAACCACAAAGCAGGAGGCTGTCATTGGGTTGACAACAACTACCTCTGCAGGTGATCTCGTCGACAAGGAAAGGTATCATGCACCGTTCAATCATGAATCGTTGGATTCGGACCACGTTGCTGACCTGCTGCAAGCCCGCCCACAAGTTTCCCGCATCTCCTCGCAATACGTCCCCGAACGGACGAATCAATGCTTGATTCTTGGATGGCACAAGTGATCTGAGACCGAGTCTGGCAACCTTGCGACAAAGAGTGGTGGGATATTGGCGTTCTGGCAATCTCAGGGGCAGCTTTTGTTACCGATAGTCGCACACGATCTGTGGGGTTGTCAGTACAGTCAAATTCAGCTCCTCCCTCCCGCCTTAGAGATCGCCCAACTCCTTCACCTCCCACCAGAATTTGCACTCCTCTTCACCCCATGTGTCTTTCTCCAGCACCTTGACCTCACCCTTCTCCTTTCCACCAATCGCCTCATCGTTGTATCGACCGAATATCATCGTCTCTCGCTCGGCTCCAAATGGTCTCCAATCAACGCCAGGATCTCCGTGAACAATGAATCTGGTCACAGCACCGTGAAAGGCATTTGCAATCGCTTCATGCGTATGAGAGACATTCCTGCGAGCAGGCGCCATCATTTCGTACCACATCTGATCGGCATGGTTTGCTCCAAGGACTACATCACCTTTCAGCGCCCAGTGGTACAGCCATGTCTCCGCCCTGTGGAGATGTGCTGTTTGCCTGACAGGAGCGACGTATGCCTAGCAAATTGAAGTGTATAAGTTAGCTATGGTCCAGACAATGAGGATTTCACGCAGGGTAAGACCTGCTGGCGTCCCTGTGGAACAATCTCGGAGACCTGCAGGCCTTACACACTTTAGTACTTACATAGTGGCCGTAAGCTTTCTCGACGCGTGCGTACTGTGCGCCAATATCGAGTGCTTTGAGATCTCTCTTGTCCGCATGCTCAGGGTACTGCTCAGGATCCGGATATAAATCTTCAAGCCGATCAAGCTGCTGATCCGAGAGTTGTGGTAACAACTCTTTGAAGAGCGATCGAAACTGCTGAGAAGTCCCCATCATGCGAGGCACATACCTCGCTCCTTCGTTGTGATTGAATCCGGTCAAGATCGGGATGTCATGATATCTTCCGCTTCGCCATCCTTCAAGCGGGACCCTCGAGATGATGTCGTTGTCAATGACTGGTTGCCACGCCCATCGGATGCTCGGATTGTACTGCCCAAAGACGGCATTCTGTGCTGCAACTATCCTCTCGATAGGAATAGCACGGAGGTCTGCTAGTAGATTAGGAGACTTCGGAGCCAAGCCAAGGCACGACAAAAACTTTGCGAATTGTGCTTCATGCAGCTTGGAGTCCGGCTTGTGCGTAGCGCGAGAAGTGGCTGCGCCGGACTCAATGACTGCTCGATGGAACAATTCACGCTTCTCGTTGATGTTGAGGATATGGTGGCCGATCGAATGTGCACCTGCGGACAAGCCAATCAAAGTAACGGCCTTAGGATCACCACCAAAAGCGGGGGCATTAGCCTGCACCCACTCCAAAAGCATGACTTGGTCGTGAAGTCCGACATTCAGGAGTCCTCTCTCGGCTGTGAACGAACAATTCAAGAACCCGAGAGCACCTAGCCGATAGTTGAAAGATATTGCTAGAAAGGGCGCCGCTGAATGGGACAGCATGGAAGCTGTGTCGTGCATTGAGGCCGTGCCGCGGTTGTATGCTGAAAGTGCGGTCGTTAGAAGAAGATATCAGACCACGATGAAACCGAGCGTACCGCCACCGTGAAAGTAGACCATGATGGGTAATGCAGCATCGCTCCTGGTCCCTCGCCAGCGGAAAATGTTCGCTGTCAAACAGTCTTCGCTTTCTTCCAAGACGGGAGCTCCTTCCACGGCTACGAATTGCTGAGAAGGAGCACTGCATCTTATGTTCAGCCCTCTGCCATGCGATTTGATCTGGAACGCACGAGGACCCACCGACATCCATAGTCGCTGGTCTGGAATATCGAGTCGCTTGGAGGGAGAGCGACTGGTCTGGCGAACCGCAAGTTTCCCACGGGTGGCTGGGCATACCTTACTCCCAGGAAAGCCTCGATAGGATTGGGGTGGTTGGTACTTTCCAGGACTCGGCCGGTATAGGTGCCCTGATCGATCTTGACCTTGGGCGGCATTTTGCTGGAGCGGGTGTAGCGAGTTCCGGACTTGAGCAAATGAGCGGCAGTGCCTTGAGTGGTAGACAACAAAACTTGAAGGTCATTTCAGCTGTTGGGCCTTCATGCTTTGAGCCCGATCGTCTGATGCTCCACGGCTGATCGTCGGCGAGAATGATAGGCCAGGCCGCACATTACCATGGTCGCCTTTTCCTCCAATAGATGACTGTTGCCGTGCCCCAGGATCTATTCAGTCGCGCTGTCGTCCATCTGAACAACTGGCGCGTGGATGACGGTCTACCGTGGACATCACATCGCTCGCGGTCTGTCGATATAGCGATGCCCGTCGGATGTCCACTGGGAGCGCCATATACCGTGCAGTACGTTGCGGTCTTGTGCTTTTAGCTCGAAGCATGAGTACTGTGAACATTCTCTGACACGTAAAGTGAACGCGTGAAGTTGAAGGTCTTTCGCCAAGCCAAGTGAAAAGGCGCCAAAAAGGCCCCTGCCTGATCGACCCTTGACGACGTCAACAAATCAACAAACGACGAACGAACGTGAATCATTCTCTCTCACCACCAAGCACCAACTCCATCTTAAATCCAACAACAATCCGTCCGAACTGGATTCATCACGACCTCCCACTCGGCGTCCCGGCTTCCGGCCAGTCAACACTCTCGCTTCGCCAACGAAGCCTTCCTACCATCGCGAAGTCAAGGATACCCCAGTAGACAACTGGTTGGAGGAACAAGCGCAGTACTCCCCGAAAGAGATGGTACGCGAGAGAAGTCCTAGTAGGACGTCCTCCGGACAGTATCTATCTCCGCAGAAGCGCGAGGTAGAGCGAGCGCCGTTGGCAAAGTAGGGCATACCTTGGAAAGACAGGCGAGCATGTGACACTGACAATCGTCACCTCAAAGCATCTCCGCCAAAGTCCAATCACAATCACCTACGATACGCAAGCCGAACGACGCGATGGCATCTGAAGACGATAAGGTCGAGTTTGGCACGGCCAGTCCGCTGCGGAACCCTCTGCGAAACCCGCAACCCCATCCCACAAAGAAATCGCCCGCCAGCATATTCATCCCCAGACCGAAGCCGAAGCAACAAAAGCCAGCAGCGAGTACGCAGCGGGTAGGACAGAGCTCAAGCGAGTTCCGACCACCAGGCCAGCCTTCACAGTCCACCTCTTTGGCCGCAGCGCTCGGGTCCATGAAGCTGCAACCCAGCCGAACCTCCGATCCAGACTTCACCGAAATATCGAGACCTTCAAATGCGGCACTCAAGACCATTCATCCTCCTGCGAAGCCGACTTTCTCTTCTATAAATGCCGGCCCGCAATATCAGGCCTTCGTCCCTCCGCGGAATGTCGTTGACTTGACCAAGGCGGACGACGACAGCGATGGAGAGCGTTTCGACCCAGATGCGGCAATTCGAGCGAACACGGGGACATTCGGCGCACAAGATCCATACATGTACGTTGATGCGAATCAAGCAAGCGAAAACATCAAGAACCTGCTCGAGGGTGCCTTTGATGATGAAGACGACAAGGGTAGGACCCGACTTCGGCGACGCGTCAAGAAGGTGGACAAGCCAGAGAAGGAGACAAACAGCCTCGCTGATAAGCTCGCGGCGTTGACTGTCAAGCAGACAGAAGAGGCGGCCGAAGAGGATGACGAAGAGGAAGAGGAGGAGGACGGCACTGTCGATGGCATGACCGTCAAGCTACTGCCTCATCAGGTGGATGGTGTATCTTGGATGATTGACAAGGAGATTGTAGTGCGAAAGACAAAGGGGGTCCTGCCAAATGGTGGCATCCTCGCGGACGACATGGGTCTGGGCAAGACTGTGCAGTCGGTTGCATTGATCCTCACAAATCCACGCCCCGCGCCAGATGCGAAGCCAGAGCACAAGAAGCAGAAGTTGCCGGGCAAAGAGATCGGCAAAGGCACACTTGTCGTTGCCCCTCTCGCACTGATCAAGCAATGGGAGGCGGAGATCAAGTCCAAAGTCACCCGGAGCCACGCGCTCAAGGTACTCGTACATCATGGACCAAGCCGCACGAAGTCCAGCGTTGAGCTGAAGAAGTACGATGTGGTGATCACCACATTTCAGACTCTCACGTCAGAGCACGCCGGATCGAACATGACAGTGACGGGCGGTAGCAGGATTGGCTGTTTTGGAGTGAACTGGTATCGAATCATGCTCGATGAGGCGCACAGTATCAAGAACCGCAACGCCAAGTCTACACAAGCGTGCTATGCGTTGGAAGGCTACTACAGATGGTGTCTGACCGGGACGCCTCTCCAGAACAATCTCGACGAACTGCAATCGTTGATCCGCTTCCTTCGCATCAAGCCGTACTGCGAGCTGCCAGCTTGGAAGGACGCCATTACCACGCCCATGAAGAGCGGTCGCGGTGGGCTTGCCATGCGCCGTCTACAAGTCTTCCTCAAGGCCTTCATGAAGCGCAGGACCAAGGATATTCTCAAACTGGATGGTGCTCTCAATTTCGGTGGTAAGGGCGGAGAGAACAACGGCGGTATGCAGATTGTCAAGCGTGAAGTTCTGACGATCGAATGCGACTTCGACGCAGAGGAGAAGGAATTCTACGATCGAATGGAGGATCGGGCAGATCGTCGCATGCAGGACATGATGCACGATGGGAAGAAGACGGACTACATTGGCGCGCTTGTGCTGCTGCTCAGGTTGAGACAGATGTGCGATCATCCGCAGCTCATTGAGATGGCCATGAGTAAGGACAAGGACGCCATGACGACTGGTATGCCAGTGTCTCAGCAGACCTCCAGATCTGGCGAGGCTGATGAGATGGATGCTTTGACTGCCCTGATGGGAGGAGTAACTGTGCAGGCTAAGAACTGTGATGTCTGCCAGGTCCGGATGTCGGATGGCGAGGCCAAGAGTGGAGCTGTGCGATGTACCGAATGTGAGGAGGACATTGCAGCGATGAAGAAGCCCAGGAAGGAGAAAAAGTCGAAGAAGACAGCGGAGAAGCACAAGAAGTCTGAGGATAGGCAGGAGCCTCGTCGAGCCCGCAATCGTAAGGTCATTGACGACAGCGATGATGAGGAGGAAGGCAACGGCGAGTGGATTGCGAATGAGCCCGAGCGCAACGTCGATCTGGGTCAAGCTGGCGGTACTGATGATGAAGACGCCGATGGCGGTGGTGAGAGTCTCAACACTATCGACTCGGACAGAAGTGAGGACGACACTTCTGACATTGAGGACTCGCCACCTCGTGCGAATGGGCGAGGGAAGAAAGCCATCATTGACTCTGACGAGGACGCTTCCACTGATGAAGAAGAAGATGACGAGGCATCAGACTCCGACGACTCGCAATCCGATTCAGATTCAAAGCCGACCAAGGGCAATCTCCTTTCCGGACTTGGACACACCAAGTCCGCCAAACACGCACCCTCCACCAAAGTCCGCCAACTCCTTCGCATTCTCCACAAGGAGACTCCCGATCACAAAGTGATTGTCTTCTCGCAATTCACCACCATGCTCGACCTGATCGAACCTCACCTCAAGGCTACCAATATGCGATTCGTGCGCTACGACGGCAGCATGCGTCC
This sequence comes from Zymoseptoria pseudotritici STIR04_4.3.1, assembly GCA_000223685.2. Classification (NCBI taxonomy): domain Eukaryota; kingdom Fungi; phylum Ascomycota; class Dothideomycetes; order Mycosphaerellales; family Mycosphaerellaceae; genus Zymoseptoria; species Zymoseptoria pseudotritici. Next base: position 88,184 of record AFIR01000490.1, read on the forward strand.
GGACGCCCGCGAACAATCCCTCAACTCACTAAGATCCGACGCTAAAACTCGCATCTTGCTCTGCTCGCTCAAGTGCGGTAGTCTCGGCCTCAATTTGACAGCTGCCTCCCGCGTCGTCATTGTCGAGCCATTCTGGAACCCCTTCGTCGAAGAACAAGCGATCGACCGCGTGCACCGTCTGAATCAAACCATCGATGTCAAAGTCTTCCGCTTGAAAATTCGCAACAGCGTCGAAGAGCGTATCCTTGAACTACAAGAGAAGAAACGCGAACTCGCCAACGCGGCGATTGAAGGCGGGAAGGGCATGGGCAAATTGTCTATGCAGGATATTCTGGGTCTGTTCAAGCGCGATGCAGAGCATGGGGAGCATAGCGCAGAGGATCGAAAGTACCATGAGAGGTTTGGTGGAGATCAGAGACTCTTGGACTCGAACAGAGTGAGCAGTCCGGTGAAGAACACCGGAGTGTATGTAGGTGGGGGTACGAGTGCGCCTCGTCAACCGGCGGCGAAGAAGCCTGCGCCCAGGATGCACACCGAACATGATGTTTACGGGAGAAGGTGGTAGAGTGGGAGAAGACGAGTGAAGTGGGTGTTGACGACTTGGATGCAAGAGTCCGAGAGGGCTCTGGCCCATTGTAGTAGACTAGATACAGGCGGGTTGGACACCATCGGGCCGAGCATGCGACTGTCGATGTCCATCATGGTGGTTGACGATGACCCGCATCAATGAGACAGGGCGTTGCACATACCGCACTTGGCCTCAAACGGCGCTGCTCGGACAAGAGTCCCGGTCGCCATGCCGTCCCACCTTGTGCTAGCCATCTCGTACCGGCCCGTCCAGTGAGCGGCTGCAATGCGTGCGTTCGCAGGCGCTCGTGCGTCGTCGTTCTGTTTGACCACGAATTTGTCTTCCAACTGCGTTCTAGAACTATTCGCTGGAGCTGACTAAGTACACTCTTTCCCACCTCCAGCAATCCCACGCCCGATCAACGGCGAATGACGACCGTCATCCCAGCAGCCAACCCTTGCAGTGAGCAGGTTTCCACTACATCCCACGACATGCCTCGATGTCGGCGGCAAATACCAGAAAGGGAGCGCAGGCGGGCGTGGAGCCGAATCAGATAAGATGGTCAACGCTTCTTCACATGTGTCTCTGAGAACTATCTAATCCTTCCTTCAGCCTTTCACGGTGCCGCGTTTCTTTGCAGCCGCTTCTTTGACTCGTGCCCGGCCGCGAGCATTACGGAAAATGGACAAACTCGAGCGGAAGTTTGTGTTCAAGCTGGGTATGGGCGGGACCCCTTCAACCATGATGTTCTGATCCAACTAACGATTTGAATAGACCTGTTTATCATGGTGAGAAACCAGCGATACCCAAGGGCAGTGAAGCTCACGGTCTGACGTCCGCTTCCAGGTCTATTGCTGTCTCTGTTACTTCTTCAACTACCTCGATCGAGCCGCATTTCCCAATGCATATGTGAGAGATGGAGAACGATATCTGTCAAGGAAGATCTTCTGATCGGAGGAACAGGTGTCTGGCATGAAAGAAGATCTGAATCTGGAGAAGAACCAGTACAGCATTCTGCTCTCCATGTTTACGGCAGGGTACGTGGAAGATCGCTTGCATTCTGAAGAGGAGAGGACTGACACAAACTTCGAATCAGATCTGTTGTCGCCCAGATTCCTCACAGCTTGATCATCCAAAAGGTCCCAATGCGGATATGGCTGCCACTGAACCTGGTCCTTTGGTCGGGCATTACGATGTGTTCGGCAGCATGCAAGACATACTCGCAACTGTGCGCCGTTCGGTTCCTTCAAGGCGCAAGTGAAGCCGTGGTGTACAGCGGCTCGATGTATGTTATGGGCTCATGGTAGTAAGTTTGACTTCTTCTCCTCTCGAAAAGAGCCCTGGGAACTGATCTTCGACAGCAAACCTTCCGAAATCGCCAAACGCGCAGCCATCTTCACGGCCGTTGGACAGATCGGTAGTATGTTTGCTGGAATTATGATGACTGCTATGAACAAGTCTCTTCACTCGAGCGCTGGTTTGAAAGGATGGCAATGGGTGTTCATCATCAGTGAGTCGAGATCCGAGCGAGTCCTGCAAAGACATGGAATGACTGCTGACGACTTCGCTAGATGGTTTGATGGCCATGCCGGTCGCTGTTTTCGGATTCGTGAGTAAAACCTCGTCTTCATCTCTGAGCGAGATCTAACATCGATCAGCTTTTCTTTCCCGACTTACCTGAGACAACGACGGTAACATACTTCTCCGACGACGAAATCAAATTCGCCATTGGACGACTGCCACCGAAGAAGAAAGATACGCACAAGATCGAGTGGCGTTCCCTCCTCGGCCGAGTCCTCAAACAACCTCACATCTACCTTCTCGTCGGCTTGTCAATCTTCGCATCCATGCTCGAAGCGTTCGCTTTTCAAGGCCTCTTCCTCCTCTGGCTGAAACACAACAAGTCACGCTTCAACCAGACCGCCATCAACAGCTATCCCCTTGGCATCCAAGGCGTGGCCATCGTCTCGCAGATCCTCGCCGGCTGGTTCATCGACTCCACGAACAAACGCATCCCCATCGTAATCCTCTCTGCTGCCCTGCAATTCGTCGTTGCCGTCATTCTGCTCCAACGCAACATGTCTGACGCCGGTGTCATGACCGCCTTCTACCTTAGCGGCACGTCCTATATGGTCAACCCGACCATGTACGGTTGGGCGAGCACCATCTGCCAGCGTGCCGGCGATGATGCCGTTCGCTCCGTCATCCTCTACGCCATGTCAATGGGTGGTCTGCTGCTGTATACCTTCTGGGGTATCATAATGTACCCGGCCACCGACGTGCCATACTGGCAAAAGGGCTCAATCGCGATGATTGTTGCCTGTGCCTTCTTCGTCGCGAGTGGCTTCTCTGTCCAATGGGTATGTGACTTGCCTTCCATCTCTGCTGCATCCGCGTATGCTGACCGAAGTCTAGCTCGACACAAAAACAAAGGTCGCCACTGGGATTTCGTTAGATGAGGAGAGCGACGAATACAATCAAGCGCAGGAGGTCTCCGAAAAAGCGAAGGTTGGGTGATGAGATGGAAGGACCTGCTCCCTTTTCCTGTACCACCCAATCAAGTACAGACGTACAATTGGACCTCGATCCCAATGTATCATTCTTTTCGATATCACCCGACTGGGCGATGATCATGAGTGATACCATACATTAACCAGAGGGACGTGTACATATAGCATTACACCTTAGCATTACACCTTTGTATGCGCTGCTCATTAGGCATTGGTCCTGGGCAATTTCGTTTCTGCTTGTCAGCTTCTCGGTCCAATCGAGTGAGTCTCGTTACGCGGATCACTACTCGAACGTCTCGTCTTGTCTGCAGTATGATTTCATCGACATCGCAGACAACGTCATCGGCATAGTCGTCCAAAAGCAGCAATTCTGCCCATGCACATGATGCGAAAGAATGCTTCGTTGAGTCGGCATCATTGTCATCTCGCGGAGTTCTCTCCACAAGGCAGCTTCAAATCTCCTGCACGACATCATCGTCTCGAATCAAGCCTTCGACCCGATGCAGAGGAGCGACATCCTTGCTGCTCCCAGGCCCGTCAGTCGCCGACCGGCTTGCCTCTTCTCGATGGACCGACATGCACAGCCACAGCTTCGAAGAGAGGAAGATTCCGCTGCTTGGAAGTGCATCGCATCGATGCTGGAATAATCGGAAAATCGAGTGTGGTATTTCAGTGAGAGTTACAGCGAAGCGTGGATTCCCCTAGTTGGAAGAAGCATGTGACTTCTCGGGGGATGCTTCCCACTGCGCGGAAACTCGTTCTTTGCAGATAAACAATGCAGTCCCTTTTCGTGTTGAAATTCGTTGTGGAGGTGTTTGTGGAGGTGGAGGCGGAGGTTTGAGCGGCTCGATCTTCCCTGATCTTTGTACTTTGAGCGACGTGGAAGTGTTCGATTCCGCCGAGGATAATCTGATGAATCGTGCTGTCCATAACTCCGACGTCAAATGATTCAGGCTAATCAATGATGTCCATCCTGCCAAACACCCAGCCAAGGTGGGGACAACAAAATAGAAACTTTGGACACAATTCCTAGCAGCACACTTCTTTCTTCGCAACCTCTTTCTGCAACTACAACAACGATAATTGTTCACTTTAAAGACATAGCTAGATACTTCATCTGCTAATAATACTTCCTATCTTTTCAATAATTGAATTAGCAACCTTAACGGTGAAGCAGTGCGGCCTAAAGCTAGACGTAGTATTCTGGCATTGTTTCTATTTTGCTGTTACCCGGTAGCCAGCTTGTGACTAGAAAGAAGCATTCGATCTCCATCGGCACTGCGTACCTGGACCACCGATCTCTGTCCTCCCCTCATCTTGGCCAGAAGAATTCGACGAGTCACGCAGACAAACAAGAGGCCGCTTACCATTGGGGTCAGTTGATCAACTCCATCATGTCGGGACGGGAGTCGCTTCGTGTGTGCGTCTGGGGAATGTCCGGCTGACGCTGTGGCGCAGTAGAACTACAGAGGTACATGAATGTGTACTTTGGTACATACCTCTAGATAGTCACATGCCAAATTCGCGACTTCACATCCCCACTGGCATCGCCCGAGTAGCATGGCTGGGACGCGACCGGTCGGAACGACACGGCGAGATGCTCATGAGCAACATGCTGCGCCCTCGCTCGTTCGCTCTTGTCTCCTTGTCCACGGATTGCCAGTGTTCAGCAATTTCCCTCACTTGCTGATGGTCGGCCTACGAGTAGGCTCGTATATGTTCCCGCAACCCGGACGGACATACAATCTGAATGCTTGGTTTCTTGAATGGCACGCATGGTCGGAGGAGATTTACTGTGAGTAACCTGTGGAAAGCTCGCGACACGAATGGGACTCGTCGGTGCTCCGGCAATCTCAGAAGGCTCTGAGAGTGAACGTGGTCTTACAACGGGGTGGCATTATTAGGGGCAGAAGAACGATGTTGGCTTGCAAAGTGACGCCTCCTGGCGTGTAGCCCAACACTCACCTCACAACTGCTCCGGCAGTTCACCGGATGGACGCTTTTGGCTGTGACCCCGAAAGGTCAAGTGCGCCGTCCCGACTCCCCAGTTATCTCAGATTCCGGGAGCATGGGGAAATAATCCGCTCATCTGTTCGTCTTGCGGGGAATACTCGGGCCGCTCATACGGTCTGGAAAGTTGGGACAGACCGGGGAGGGATCCTTGAAACCACGAGGGCTGGGATGAATGGTGCATGGCGAAATTGCCGCCAGCGATGGCCTAGTATGATTTGATGAAGTGCCGGTGCAGCGTTGGCACAAGGTCAAGTGCGACGTCCGAGAGGATTGCAGACACACAGGAACAGGCAAAAGCTGTTTGAAACAGCTGATGAGCAGGGGTGATGCGGAGTGTTGCGGAGAGGCGGAGAGATCACGAGCAATATTGGACCCTTATGATCCTGGCCGTCAGCAGACCGGAATGGTTCAAGAGACTGGACCGACGGTATGGGGTGTTGAGGCTGAAGGCTGCAAGGGAGACGGCGACGAGCAGAGGCTGTACCGGGAAGATGCAGCGGCTCTCTACTGTGAAGTTTTTGAGCGAGTCTTCGGAAGACACATGAGATTCGAAGCTCTTACACACCCCATGCACGAAGTTTTGACAGAGTCGTCGTATCATCGCAGAGATGAACTCATCAAACTCAATCGCCGATAGGAGGCCAGCGTCCCTCCAGCCCGGAGTCGTCGAATCGAGAGTGTCGTATCTGGCACGGTCCTGGAACTTCCGTGACTACCGTCAGAACAAGCTCGTCGCCCCAGATGGGTGGACTTGCTGGCTCCATCGTTGTTCCATTTCGTGTCATGCTGTCAACTGGGACCAGGATGCCGGCTTCGAAACTCTGCGGCGGCTGGCAGGGACAAGCAATGGTTGAGACCAATTTGAGAGTGGTCGTCGTTCGTATCTCCGATCTCCATGTCGCATGTTGCCGGTGGGTATCCTCGAGATTGAGCAGCGCAGGAGTTGGTCGAAGCTTATAGCAGTCGCCCTCGCTTATGATAGAAGCATCGAGGGATGCAATCAGATGTTGTAGCATACCGCCCAGCGATACATCGACCTTGCAGTCGAAGCAAAACCTGAGGACATTGTTGCCATTGCCATATTCTCTTCCATCGGCACGAAACCGTTCGATCCGATCAATAGTGAAGAAGCTTCAAAGTGCCGTGACAGCTCAACGAGTCAAGCCAACCAACCACGAATCTCAAACTTCAGGCGAAACAGCCATGACAGCCGGCAGAAACGACTCTTCCATGTGGCGGAATTGAGCATGAAACGCCGGACACCTCTTCCGACGAGGATGACGTCCAAAAGTTGACTTCGAACTGTTCCACGATCAGTCCTTCTCGGCTACGTGCATGAACATCTGCCGTCGTTTCGTCTTGCCTTCCAAAAGCGGTAATCGCTCTGAACCGATGACGCCAATGCAAATGTTCAAAAACAACCACAGCGGAGTAACCGGAGTTCCGGGAACTAAATACCACATCGAGTAGCCGAAGCAGGTACTGAAAGCCGCAGTATTGAAGCACCTGATTGACTGTCCTCGAGACCAAGTGACGTAGACATCGTAGTTCAAGTCAGCAGGCGGTGTTGGCTGGCGGCCTATAGGCATTACTCCATATAGCCGACGGATGATCTTGGTCCTAAGAATTAGCGTCTCGAATGGCGCGGTTGCCCCAGGATCGGGGGTCTGCAGATATCGTGGATGTTGTTGGAGCTTGGTGCTGTCGATCAAGTGGTTGGTAGCTTGGAGTTGCCGTCAAGGAGATGGAGGTCGTACCGTATTTGCGGCCCATGTTGATGAAAGCGCTCATTAGCATGTGGAAGAATCGACTTCGCGTTGCTTGTTCTCGGCCATGTCATATATGCGCTTCTGAAGACCAGCAGGAGCCGAAGGAAGAAGCAAAGTGAACCCTCATCAAAGCAGAGGAAGAATCCGGGAGGACTGACTCCTGGCGAATCGATGTGAGGCGTGTGAGTGACTTCCGCTCTCGCAATTCTTCGGAATGCTTCCACGGAATCGTATCTTTCGACTGTGCCGTCTCCACAGCTCACTTCCTTTGACCGAGATAGCCCACAAAGCGGGACCCTGCTGTCTAAGGAAAAGCCAATGGACGAAGATGAACCCTAGAGGCCCTCGCGAGGGAGGGTGGTGCCACCGCCGTGTTCTCCAAGACGTTCAAGGTGTCCAACAACGACCAAAGGTTCGGCCCAAGACATTCACCCACCTTCTGCAAAGTCTAATGACACCTGCACCATGCCCAAAGCAGTGAATACACCCCCAGATCTCTGGCTATGCGAGCCGACCATCGCCATAGTTAAAAGGCGCGAGAATCTGGAGAAACGCATTCCGTCGAGCAAGCCCCAAAGTTCTCGCATCTCCAGAATCGATGAGGGATCGAATTGTCAATGCGGAAGTCTTTCCGTCTGATCGTCGACCATGGAGAAGAGACGCCAGCGCCTCACCAGTGACCACCACCGCGCCGACGTTCCAGAGCTGCTGATTGATCACCGCGGTATGAAACCTCGGGCATGTGATCGAAGAGAGACAGAGACCAAAAACGCCGACCCGGAAAAAACAAGCACCTCACCACGCGGGGAGAGAGTTTCTGCCACCAGTTCACAGGTTTGTAGCTCGGCCGATCACTCGCGCCTCATCGGGTGAAGTCGGACGAACCACCGCCATGATGTTTTTCTGACTTTCTCTCGGTCGAAGGCTTGAAGGAAGAAGCGGGTCCCGCTTTTGATGCTCGGCTCTGATGAACCGCGGGGGCGAGCGTGACGTTCTCGGTCTTTTCAGCTGAACGTCGGATTGGCCGGCAGTTGGATTTTCGACTTTGTGGTGTCAAGATCGTACGGAAGTAGGAGACCAGAATCGCATTGCATAGAACGAAGGAAAGAAGTGAACTGGAAGAACAGGTGGAGTACCTCCTACTCCATTCCATCACGCAGATCTAAAGTTCCAGCCCGTCGCGTCGCGCGGCAGTTGGAGCATGCAGCCAGACGAAAAGCTTCTCGTACACCTCCGAATACACACTGCAGTAGTAGGACGACGCGACGACTTTTGAGATGTATACATGTACAGCTGCAAGAGAAAGTCCTGCACTCTGGAGATGGATGTGATGCACCCTGCACGCCGCCCGCCTGGTTCTTGCTTCTCAACCGCCACACTCCATGCAGACATCCTGCACCATCCTGCATGTTCTAAGCATTACAGTTCTCACCCCCGGAAGAGCGGTCAGCGGATGAAGTCGTCCAGTGCTGTGCTGTGCTGTGCTGTGCAGCGAGCGTCGTCACATGTTCCATCTCTCACTACTCCCTCTCACGGAATACCCTGGTGAGGTGTACTTGTACCTGTAGCACAAGCTTGTTTGTTGTTGACGCTGATGATACATGCGCGCGTCCTGCTTTGTACCTTTCAGATGACCATTGCTCACTCTGCATCGTGCATTGATCCATCTGATAACATATGCGCGTGAGAGGTGTTGCTGCCTGATCATCGTTGTCGTAAGCTTCGAGCTCAGTAAGGTAGTCGCACGCCATAGACAGTAGACAGGAGGTGGTTGAGTGTCAGATGTGAATCTGTGTGTGTGCATTACAGGTCGCTGGACCGTATTTTCATCCCGCGGGATACATCTACCAACTTCCATTCTGCCCTGTCTGACATCCGGGAGGTGCATTCGCCATGCTCTCTTCCCATCCATAGCCAGAAGCAGCAGTAATGGTACACCCATATCGATGATGGTATTACACCCGTTTCGCAACCCGACCTCCATCTCTGCCATCGCCATCGCGGAAAGCACCAGACTTTTCCGCGGCGTTGCCTGCCGTCTCTGCCTTCTCCAAAGAATTCGCATATGTAAAATCTGTGCCGATGCTGGTATCATTGGAAGTAAAAGTAAAAGCAATAAAGGGCAGCGCATTGAAGTCGCTCCTCTGAGGGACACCTCGAGTCCTCTCCCCATTTTTCGCTGAGGTCGCAGAAAATTCAAAAATCAAATCGCTAAACCGCAGGACTGTTCAAAATCAAAAGAGTCTCCGGCGTGGGATGTGCACCGGAGATTGTAGATGCGATCACCACCCCTTTGCGTGATACTCGCCCAGCCCGGCGTGGAAGTAGTCGTTGGTGAACTTCTTCGTTGCGCCCTCCTTGTGGCTGAGTACGGGACCAGGCTCGGGATGCTGCTTGAGGTTCTTCACATCATTCGACGTATGGCGACGTTTCATCGCGGCGAGGTTGCCCGTACTACGGTGCTGGCGCTCCCAGATGAGGTTCTTCCGGAGGGACTCGGTCAATTCGGTCGAGAGCATATTCCGGCGGGTGGTTTTCGGAGAGAGGGCCATTTGTTGATGGGTATTCGAGGTGGTCATGATAATGGGTTGCGGACGGGTTTGTTGGTGGCCAGGGATTTGCAGGTGGGAGCTCGGTTCGGGTGATGTTGCGACGGAGGGACCATTCGGAGTGGATGTTCGCGATCGTCGAAGAGCAGGGGTCGATCGTGATGCGGCGTTGGCGAGCGCTCTTGCCCGGTCGGGTTCGTGCATGAGGGTGGTGAGTAGTGATCTTCGGGAGGTGAGATTCGGTCGAGAGTCCACACGTTGGAAGAGGCCCTCTCCGTTCACTGATGACGGTCCTGATTGCGCATCGTCAGAGTCCTCCCAGTCAGACGAGTCGTCGTCATCGTCAATGGCACTTTCAGAAACACCATCTTCATCCTCATCGTCAGAACCAAATACCGAGCTGTACTGTGCAGGTCGGGCCACGGCGACCTCATCCTTGAACGAGGCCTTCTTCTTGCTCCCAGTGCTGGTGAGACTGCCTGATTGTCGTAGACTCTCCGACAGGTTGCTGCGGTGCATGTGACTATCCAACGAGCTCTCATCCTCACCAGAAGAGGTGCCAATAGTGAACATTGGGCCCTTCCTCTTAGGTGGCTGCTGTCGATATTGTGATGAAGTCTTCAAGATGGGAGTCGGTTGCGTAGCAAGGGTGGTCTGTGAGCGATATGATGAAGGCGCGCCACCTGGAGTGAATCCTCGAACGATGCTATGTGAACTCATCTCAGTGGATGAGCTCTCCTGTGAGCCAACCACCTGTGATGATTGAGAAGCTTCCGAGTCTTGTGACCCGTGCGTACCGACGGTCGACGCAGATGATTCCAGCACTTGCGACGAGGTCAGGTTTTGCGGGGTAAGATCTTGTGTGGATTCGTCGGTGGATGGTGACGGCGTGGGCTCGTGAAGTTGTGATGTGAATGTGGTTGGTTCCGACGCGGACATTGACGGAGGCATTGGTAGCTCGATCGGCTCCAGTTGTTTTGTCTCCTTGATTGAGATGACAATCTTTTCGAGGTCTATGGGAGTAATGTGTTTCTCATTGCCACGACTTCGACTGCATTCGGCGGTGATATCGGCGTCGGCGGAGTGGTTGATGCGAGGGGCAACGGGTGATGACGTTTCAAATTCCTCTTCGGACGATGCGGAATCCAGGCTCGAGGATAGCGCGGGGACGTTCCTCTCGCCGCGTGTTGTCGTTGCCACTATTGTGGAGTGTCGTGTTCGGGATGCGAGGGAACGGCGGATCGAGGAGGAGGAAGGTGCGGCGTGAGGGGCGGAGGAGGAATTCGATGCGGGCGCGCAGCAGAACGTTTCGCGATTCCAGAGTCGCCAGCTGAGATTTTCGAGACGCTTGCCGTCTTCCATGGCGTGTGATGTTTTGGAGAAGAGCGACCACTGTATTGCGTTGCGATGTCAGTGTATATGTTGCATTGATCGCAATATGCGCCGCGGTAGATTAGAGTACGCACCATGCCGAAGAGGTTCTCGACCGAGCGTGTGTCGATGGTGTGCAACGCCGGCACCTCGACTCGTAATAACGAGTGTTCGGGTCGAAACGGCATGGCGGCGACGGTGGGGTGGAGAGGAGGAGCGTGAGGAGGAGGGAAAGACCACGAGGAGGGCGAAGAGTGGTAGTGGTCGGCAGTACGGTATTATTGGGGGTACTTCCGGGTGGACGAGATCTCTGGCTGAAAGCAGCTTTCGGCGGTCCCGATCGTGACCGATTGCGTCAGGTGCTCGCGGAGGAGGAACAGCCTTTCATCAGTACAAAGGTACACCGGCTATTCGCCTCGCACATGAAGAAAGACCCGGAAGAATGCAAATCGGAGCTGAGCGTCGAGAATAGAGTCGCGGTTGTATGTTGGTGAGATGGAGGAGAGAGTCGTTTGGCGGTATGAATTGGCCGGTGGGTGGATGGATGGATGGATGGATGGATGTCGGTGTAGGGAAACAGCAGCACGTTGCGTACCAGACGGTCGGAGCAGCACGGCGGATCACAGGGCATTCACAAGATGGTGGGAGGGCAGGCTCATGGGTAATATGCCTCTCAGGTTCTCCCTCGCTCGCCCGCTCTAGAACTAGTAACAAGACTAGCCTCCTGGTCTCAGCTCATCTCATCACCCCCAAGCACCAAGCACCAAGCACCAAGCAACCTCCCTCCCCAAACATCCGATGCGGGATGGCAGTCTGGCAGATCGTTCCGGCGCCTGCTCGGGTGCATGCAACTCTACTTTCGTACCTAAGGGAACAAGGCTGATCTGGAAGAAACACGGTAAGTCGACCTGACTCCACTCTCACTAGTCCCACGGCTCAAGTCCGCCCGCGCATAGGCCACAGTCACACGTCGCATTTGCATCGCTTCGGATTGGTTTGACTGGCAGGGGCCATGCACCGCCGACGAGGAGTCAAGACACGATCGCTCCCTCTCCCGCTGTTCCCCCCATCTCACCACCCGAGCCATCCCTGTTCCCCTCCACCGCCGGATCTGGCCCTGTCCTGTCCATGGATGTCCTGGTTCTGCCCGGACCTTGACCGACTTTGCGATGCCGACCGGTGGCTGCGATGCGGATGCACGTGTCTCGAACCTAGTAGTCTCCGCAGTCCGCGACCGCCATGGCCAGCCGGTCGTGTTTCGTGTCATCGCCAATCTATCGCCAAACCTGATCACAACGACAACTTGAATCGCTGGCAAATTCGCGACGTGTGTCGTGGGCTGTGCCCTACAAGGCACCGTTTGATCAATCTGATGATTCTGCGATCGATCGTTCCAAAAAACGCCCGGCCTGTGAATGTGACAGAACTCCACACTCCGGGGTTTGACAGCAAACGCCGGTCACCTCGGCACCTCTATGCCTGGGATTCGAATGCGACGCGCGTGGGGGCTTGGTTTGTGGCGTAGACATGGCGCATGCTTCGTTTCTCGGCATTTGAAAGGACAAGACGATTCAAGAGACTGTCTTCTTCGTTACCATTATTAGGTGAGAACTACTTCGTATACGAGATATTCTCACTGTTGGGCACCGCCTTCTAAGTGCTTATGCTACCATTTGAAGCATGTTCAGCATCGAAATCAATACGAGATGCAACACAGTGCGCCCCGCTGTTTTCGTCAGCGTCGCGCAGGATCAGCGTGGAGAGAGAAGAAGGGATGGCCGAAGGGATGGCCGATGTAACCAACCATCCGCCTTACATTCATCGCGAGGTTCCCATTGCTGAACCACATTCTGTCCACATGTTTACCCGGCCCCAGCCAAAGAAGGAGGCAGTGTTATCCTCCGACTTCCAATAGCATTTTCCATCCCTTCTTCATCAATCCAGAGTCCAGACCACATGACCGTTTCCTCATCCCTGCCAGGCCAGACATCTGCAAACGGACATTGTTCGGCTCGGTGAAATTCAGTCTTGTGCCTCCGGATTCCCGCTTTGGGAACGGCGAAATTGCTGCCTTCCATTGCTCTCCCGTCGGTCCTACATTGACAGCGTTGAGAAGTAATTTGTTTATCTCGACCGCATGGAAGAAAACTTCACATGAAGAACTCCACATCGACATGAAGGTGAAACTGCGAGACCACATTGTTGCCACCACTACGACCACGACATCCCCACGATCGAGGCACTGATGTGGCGTCGCATGGACAGCACGACGAACAACATGTGCATCACACCATTTCAAAAGCCCACGTTCAACCAACATGAATGTTATCCCTCCCTCCAATTTCGATTGATAGGTCGACCTGCATCAGCGATGAATTCCGGATGACTGCCAACGGATGAGACACTGTCACTGCCCGGTGTGCAATTCGACCGCATCGGAAAGTTGATGAATGATGGACAACACATCGATTTTGTCTCGGATTGACGTCTTCCCACGGGCGGCTACAGGACGCGCAACGTCACAGCCACGGTCATCATCGTCAACGGTCCACGGCTGACAGAGGAGAAGAGGATAGGAGCCATCAGACCAATTGAGCGAGCAGCCGACGAATGTGGCCGCTGTTTGGGCGTCACATATGCCGCTTCGCGCGCGCATACTGTCTAATCCGCCATCAACAAACGCCGATACGGCATCATGTGAAGAACATTGAGGAAGTATCGCACAAGTGCAACCACACTGTAGCCCATTCGCTGTTGGACAGTTGCACGGAAGAATGCAGAGCAGCAGACATGCCAATCTCCTTTCTGCGCAGATTCGACCAACGAGAAGAGGTGAGTACTCTACTTCCAACATTCATCCGTCCAGAGATATCGGCAACACACGATAGCCCACCTTCCGAAATAGTCGCTGTCGCTCGCCACGCGAACATCCCAGCGAACATCCCAGTCCGATGCGTCGCCGAAGCTGGCAGATGACTTGCGCTGCGCCCTGGTTCCCGGGATACGGTTTGACAACGCAGCAGAATCGGTCATCTGCTCAGTTCAGCGCATCAGCTCCGCTCAGCCTTTTGAGTAATCTGGGAGATCTCCGCATCTTACATCGTGCTCGTGTCGCTTCGCATATGCCGTCCTATCAATCAGTCAGCGCGAAGCATCGGACTTGCCCGGCACTTCTTATACACACTGCTCATGTGAGCTTTGAAAAGTGCCTGGGAATAGATTGGTAGAGGCAAGCACAACAGCGACCCTTTGCGACACAGCAGACGGTTGGAGAAGCAGGGCAGTGCCGATCCTGGTTTCGACAAGATGCATCTACCCGTTCGTCTCGTTCGCATCAAGCAGCTGTCAAATTAGTGAAGAGCAGGAATAGTCGATGACGACGATACGATTGTAAGCAATACCTGTTCTGGACTTCTTGTATCGAAGGCACAGTACGTATCCTACCTCGTTCCCAGCACGGCACTTCGAGCATCCACACTCTGCTGAAAGTGCCGTGCCAGATCCGGTCCGGTATTCAACGGACCTGAACATTTGACACGCATGCCCTTCCCCCGATCTCCTCACAACAAAGGATCGAAGGAAGAAAAAGGTCATCTGCAAGACCCCCAATTTCAATTCCCAAACCATCTCCGCATTCTCCCACGCTTCCCCATCCATCTCCACACTTCCGCCCTCCCCCAGCCCATCCTCGCGTAACACAACAAACAAAACGGCGTCCAGCCGAACCACCACAAAGGGAAGAAAACGTCCCTTTTACCCGCCGCTCTTTGTGCCACCACACACTCGAGTTGCACACCCAAACAAGTGGGTGTGAAGCTCCGCGGTTCCGGGCCCTTCTGCACGTATCCCTGTCTTTCCCCGTCACTGCTGCATGTGACCCGTCCGGAAGAGGGAAGTCGGAGAGGCGGGGATGGTTGCGAGGCTGCGATGCGATGCGATGCGATTACGGGGAATGTTGCGCAGCTCACTGCCAGCGCATCGCATTGCGTCGCAGCTGTGGCGCATGTGAGGCGCAGCAATGTCATTTTTGCCGGAGGACGTGCAGGATGTCAAATAGCATTGGGCCCGGATCACTTCACTTGATGAGCTGGACGTCAATGTTTAACATGTTTTGCAATGAAAAGCTGCATTGCTTGCAATGTCGTTGACGACTTCAAAGTAGCTGATGGAATGCTCTCCACCTAACCTCACATCTCGCTGATCGTAGACAGGCAAACATCTTCCCTCCTTCGACGAATGCTGAATCACATCAGCATGATGGTCGGCAAGCAGACAGGAAAAGCGTCACTTACCTTCCCACCCTCAATCTAGCGACCCGGGAGGTCAATCAAAGTCCTTCGGGCAATTATTGTAGATGGGATTGCCCGACCTGTCTTTCGCGCCGCACCAATCCAGGCCGGGAAAGGCGAGATCACCGTTGACGTTGCAGAAGCCCTCCCAGATGCGACATGTTGATGCCAAAAGTTGGTAGAACACAGAGACAATTGTACGGTATGCGTGAGTATGTGTCTCGAGGAGGAACAAGCAGTGTCTTATCGAAGTGTACGTGCTCAATGTCTTCCCGAAGCGGGCAAGGTGCGCCTTTCTGGATTCCAAGTTCGGATCGGCCTCGTCTTCTCCAGTGCCTGGAATCTGGACTATCTCGTTCTCTAGTGCTGGCTTCGGGTCAGCCTTATTCTTCTCAGTGCCTGGGAGCAGGGCCATCTGGGGAGTCCGTTTGGGGGGGTCCTTTTGATCGATCCCATCTGTTTGCAAAACCTGCGGGATGACCTTCCTTGGGCTCTGGCTTGGAAGAATGAGAGCTTCGAATTACAGCCCAGTATCATCCGGAATATCTGTCTCCAAATGCAGAAAACTCGTCCGGCGATCTTGGTTGGAACGAGAACTCATTCCCAAGTCCTCAACCGATCCACCAAACCTTCTGTCATTCACTTCCGGCACGCTCGTACGTATTCCAGAGGACTGCCTGAGCTGGCCACTGCCTGAACATCATGCAAGGAACGAATGTGCCTTTTCGTCTTCACTCGTGGTCATGCCGTTCTCGCCCTGACATCCAAGCGGCCTAGGTTTGGGCAAGTACTGCCAGTAAAAGGACAAGGCGAAAGCTGATGGCGTGTTGCTAGGCACGCTTGAGCGACTGCACAAGCAAGAATGCGCAGCATCGCCGTCGCCATCGTGACTGGTTCAGGATTGCTCGGAGCCTCGATGGCCCACTCCCTAGTACACAAGCAGCCACGTGCCTCTGCACTGCCTAGGCGTCATGTTGTGCTGGCCTCCTACCCGGCAATGCTGCAACTCGAATACACGCTCAGTGTAGGGCGGCGGTTCGCATCGGCATTCTCTTGATCGCGACGTCGTGTCAGTAGTAAGATTTGGCAACTTACAGCCAATGTCCGTTATGGCGAGAACATGTCTTGGCCACAATAGCTGCTCTGACTTCAGCCACACTTGAATGCCTCGTAACGCGCAAACCTTTCACCGGAACGCAGGGTGTTCATTCTTCGAATTTAGCCTGAATATCTCATGTCCGCAATTTGGGGAGGCAGGACCGACGGACCCACACGATTGGAGATCGGCAGTCCTGCAGCGGACTTCTCTCCTTTCGCGATCTGACGTTCCAGGCCGCGGACGAACAGCTCCATGGCGGAGATGACGATCGCGATGATGGATGATGAAAGTCCAACAATAAACACGGAGCGCGGGCGGCGCGGGTGTTTCATGGTGGGCTGTCACGCAGGGCGATCAATGATCGACAGGTTCTCTTGCGTTTGGCGTGTTGACCTGAGTCGCGGGCCTCTTCGATGTTCCAGCCCGAACCGGGGGCCGCGTGAGATTCATGAGACCAATGAGATTCATGGAGATTGGAGAGTAGAGTGCGGAGTGTGGAGTGTGGAGGACGTCGCCGTGGAAGACTGATGGAACGTGTCATATCGGTCACGCCGGCGTTGCTGCCCGCTGTATACGACGCCGCGCAGCGGATTCGGCACATCCCACGCTCTCTGTCTTCTCAGCCTCACACGACCTGCGCAGAGAAGCGGTCTTCGTCGTTCGATGTCATCGGTCGTGTCGATTGGCCGCTCCGCAAGGAACACTTCGAATTCGCAGCTCGCAGCAAAGACGGTGTCTCCGACGATGTTTGGTTGAGACAGAATCCTTCGCTGCGTCCTATCTCCACTCCCGACGGTCCTCCTTCCAACCGTGAGGATTGTCGCGGTGTGCACATCGCTCATCTGTCGGATCTCGAGTCGCATTGCCGTCTGCGTTTGGTCCATGCTTCAGCTCTGCAATCACATTTTCAAACAATGCGAGTCAAGAATTGGGCAGCAACCACGGCTCGAATCGTCAGAACATCTCGAGGACTGCCGGCAGACCTGCTCCGTGCCGTCGCGGTACTTCCTTCGAATCTTCTCCCGCTGCCCCGATCCACGTGTGTCGAATACATCGACATATGCGAGATCTGTTATGAGATGTTCTTGCAAGGAAGTCGAGAAGAAACCTGAAATGTGGACGGAGGACTGAGAAGGAGCTGATTGGCTGATAGTTCATCCACGCTAGCTGATGTTCCCCAAATCAAATACCTACAACAATTGACTGCAATTAAAATCGCTTCAGCTTGCAGCTTTGAATGCTGCCTCAGGCATCAACAATTCTCGATAACATCACATCGTGAACACCTCATGCTCTCTGTTGTTAAAGATGCCTAGTGTGAAAACACAACGCTTCGATCCAACCCTTCGTCCATGCAGTCCAGACCACTGACCGCTACGGACCAGTAACCTCGATGGGTAGTCACCGCCATAAGCTCACCGAGCTCGTTCGCGAGGCAACTTCCTCCGTGATTGCTCATTCAGAACGACTGTCCGGCCACCGCGATAAGAATCGCACGCCGGCCTCTGCAGGAAGAGTGGTGGTCTATCACCAGACCCATCATCAACCGAATAATGGTCCGCCAGTGTCCTTGCTGCCTTTGATCAGCAACAACACAGGAGTCACGCATGTGATCATTGCCGCGATTCACCTCAATGACCCTGCCGGCAACATCACTCTCAATGATCATCCACCAGATCATGAACGCTTCAACACGCTGTGGGGCGAAGTAGCCTGGCTTCAGGCGAGTGGTGTGAAATGTATGGGACTGCTCGGTGGCGCTGCGCAAGGATCTTTCGCTCGATTAGATGGCGAAGATGTTGCGCGCTTTGAATCGTAAGGCAGGGCACCACATTTTCGTCAGCATGCAGAATGTCTCGCTGATCGAACGTTTTGCCATAGGTATTACATTCCTCTGCGAGACATGATCCGCAAACACGGACTCAATGGACTCGATCTGGACATCGAAGAACCAACTTCTCTCCCGGGAACCATCCGTCTAATAGATCGGCTGCGAGCGGACTTTGGCAGCGACTTCATCATCACACTCGCGCCGGTCGCCACCGGTCTACTTCCCAACCAGCCACATCTCTCTGGCCCAGCGTTCGAATACAGACAACTGGAACAAATGCGAGGACATGAGATCGCATGGTACAATGCGAGTACTCGCCATGACATTTGTAGCAACTCGTTCTAACCATTAGACAGACACAGTTCTACTGCGGCTGGGGCGACGCAGGCACAACAAGCTGGTACGATGCCATCATCAGCGTCGGGTGGAACCCTTCCAAAGTCGTAATGGGCCTCATCACCAATCCGGCCAACGGCGCCGGCCACGTCGAATGGCCACGTCAACGACCCGTGCTCCAAGCTCTACGGCAGAAATATCCCACCTTCGGCGGTGTGATGGGATGGGAGTACTTCAACGCTTTGCCAGGAGGTAATGAGAAGCCGTGGGAGTGGGTGAAGAATATGGGCGATGCGATGGGAGCGCCGATTGTGCATCCTCCACCGCCACAGCAGCAGGTCCCATTCCGACCGTACGGGCAACCGGGACCGGCGCAATTACCACAGCCAGCGCACAATTTTCCGGCGGAGAGTATAGCGACGCTCAAGGATTTGGGTTTCAATGAGCAGCAGGCTGTTGCTGCGTTGAACTCGACTGGAGGGAACGTAGAGTACGCAGCGGGATTGCTGTTTCAGGACTGATCATGCAGTATTGAGTTGAGATTGTTGATCCGCCAAAATCAATGCGGCCTTTCACAGCGCCATTTTCTGGTCTCGGACTTCGAAAGAGGTCGCAATCATACGCCGAGCCCCGATTCCCTGAACACAACCCACCCATGTCCCATTGACGACCTCATACCGGCTCTTCCCAGCCTTCCTGGATGTACAAGTAAGATAACAATCCCACCTTCAACGTCCAATCAGGGACGATGCAGACCTCTCGCGGACGTCTGTGGCAGACTCGTCGTGGACGGTCTGGACGTCAGCCTTGCCCTTGTGCGGAAGCAGTCAAACAGGAAGTCTTGCTGCATGCGGCGCAAGCATTGTCCGACTGTGCGGTCGTTGTCATCGGCGTTGTTTGATGAGAGGACGAGTTGCTCGTTGTTGCTCGTGTAACAGCCGGAGGTATGGGGTTCGAGGGTCGATCGAATCGTTTGTGTGGGAGTTGCTCTTTTTGCCATTTTCGGTATATTGAATGACTCCATTCATTCGTCCACGTCTCTTCCTTGCCCGTCGAATCTGTGTGTGCGTTGAGCTTCATGCTTGCTCTCTCTTTCTACCCATCGTCGATGGATCTTTGCTTCGTGCGCGCAGTTGATCAGGCAGGAACGTCGGCAGAGCGCGGTGGTCAGTTGATGTGCGCTGAACTGGTGGTCAGCAGAAGTGGGGAGTAATGAAGGTGCTGTCAACACCGGATCATTACCTGTCCAAGGCTCGCTTGAATGACAGAAGGTCGGCTTGGAAGACATGATCTGTCATTAGTCTTTCGTATGTGTCTATCTATCTAGAACACCACTGGGAGCGTTCCTCAAGTCTATCATCTATAGCGCGTAGTCTACGCGACACCCTGCGTGATATCTCATAACTGCGAATGCGTCCTCTGATGCTGCCATGAACCTGTCCATGGGCTTCGACCACTCTTAGCGGCGCCATGTTCCAGTCACGAAACGGTGGCCTGTTTCCGGGAGGATTCTGCGCTTGATGAAAGTCGCAGCTTCTCTTCTCCTGTGTGCTTTAGAGCCCTCGATTCAGACTCTCACTGGCCTCTTCCACCACCTCGTCCGCCACGACCTCTTCCTCCACCCCGGCCGCCACCGCCACCACTCCCACCTCCTCGACCGCCGCGCTCGCCACCGCCACCACCGGTCTTCTCAATTCGTCCTCCTCCGCCGCCACCACCACCTCGACCCCCTCCGCCGCCTCCGCCACCACGACGACCACCCCCAGTACGCTCGATATGGCCGACGTTCAGACCGTGTACCCCCTTCAGACCCATCTTTCCAACGACCATCTTGTCGATCATCGGCGGCTCCGGGCACCCCATCGCCTCGGCATACGCATTGGCCTCAGCAACCAACCCATCATTGCTGAGCTGTAATTGCTTCGTGAAGGTCTTGTGGAATCCGAGCCATGCTTGGTACGCCTTCGACTTGGTGATTTCGTCGACTTGGTTGAAAGCGCCCTCGATGGCCTGGGATTGCGAAGCGGCAGTTGCTGTGAGGTCGTTGGGGTATGGTGTGATGGGCAGCTTCCGGTTGACTCGGAGGAAAAAGCTCTCGCGCTGAGTGAGGAGGATGATAGCACGGCCTTCGTTGCCTGCGCGGGCGGTACGACCAACGCGGTGGACGTACTGGTCGCCGCTGGACGGTAGACCAACTTGAATGACCAGGCTCACATTTGGGAAGTCCATACCTCTGCCGATGACATCGCTGGCAAACATGATTCCGGCGGTGGCCACCTTGAATTCGTTTGTTGTACGTGTACGGGCAGCTTGGGAGAGGCGAGACTGGAGTTGGAAAACTTTGATGGCGTTGTTGCCAGCGAGGAGGTTGGAGAAGAGCGAGTTCATCAAAGCGACACCGTTGGCGGTCGTTCCGAAGACAATGACCTTGTAATTAGTTGGGCTTGCTTCGTACTCCTTCTGAAGCATGGCCCACAAAGCAGTGTACACATCGCCTGGTGATGGCACAACGACGCTGTGCTGCTGGACCTTGTCGATGGTTGGAGTTTCGTTGGGATCGATCGTGGACAAGTGGGTGTAGCCCGCCTTCAGGACCTTGGGTAGAACGCCCTCGATCTTCTTCGGCATTGTTGCGCTGAAGCACATTCCCTGCCATCCCGTTGTCTTCGGCGGCAAGCGTCTGAGAATGTCGGTGATGGCGATGAGGAAACCGGCTTCGAGCATCTGATCGGCCTCATCCAGGATCAAAGTGCGAATATTGGAGAATTTGTGCGCAACATTGTCATCTGACAGATAATCGTTCAAACGACCCGGTGTTGCGACCACAACTTTGGGATCTCCGGACATGAATTTCTTCAGATCACGTTCCTTGCTGGTACCGCCGTACGCCGTGTGAACCTCCATTCGTGGCTGGAGTTGAGTGGTCAGGGCCTCACATTCCGCGGCGATCTGGAGCGCAAGTTCACGGGTGGGTGACATGATGAGAATGGCGACCTGTCCTCTGGGCACATTTTGCTGCTTGAGGAGGGAGTGTATCGAAGGAGCCAAGAAAGCGATGGTCTTTCCAGTCCCTGTTTTTGCTTGGACCAGACAGTCGGCGTTGAAAGATGGCAATTCGGTCAGGACTTTTTGTTGGACTGGCGACATGAATTCGTAGCGCATCGTTTCTAGTCCGCGGAGCAGAGAGTCGTTCAATTTGCCTTTCATACTGCTCCATGGTTGGGCATTTTGTGCGCCCAGCTGAGATGGATCCATCTTGTCGGTGGTCGAAGATGGTTGTATGGAAAGAGGTTGTCTGATGGGTGTTGTTTGTTGGAGTGGGCCCTGGCTTCCCAAATGGAGAAACTTCCTTTGTAGTAGCGCGCGGGAGCGGACAAGGCCGGCCCGTGGTCCGCTATTACGCCTCAGGCATCTATATCACTAAGGTATTGATGAGCGATGTTTCCAGAGCGCGTGCCGCATTTGAGTCCTTCCCGCTTCATAGACGCAAGAATTGTTGCAGTCGCTGGCATGTCGAGAAGTGGAAGAGCACCGTGCTATCAAACCAGGCCGAAAGGTGTTGTTGGGTTCATCTAAGTAGTGGGGTGCAGAAAACAGACAGGAGGAACAGGGAGACCTGTCAATCGTCCTTGGCGGCTCTCTATTTCACACTTCTCGCTCGCGAATACCGTACCTCTCTCAGTCTTTACCAGGCTAGATGGCCTTCACTTCAGCGCAGCAACGACTTGGGCATGGCAACGACAGTGGTTGCCTGTCTGACCTCGTGAGCCTCGTCTTACGGCGTTGGGGAGAAGTGCTGACCCCGCCATCGATGAACACCTTCACGATTCCAGCTTTCGACTCCTTTGATGTGCTGTTCGTCTGCCAACGTTGACTTGGATTAAAAGGGACTGCATGATCGGGCGGGACTTCGGACGACTATGGTTGCACTGGGCGGGCGTGCGAGATACCGGCTGGCACCGATCGAAAGCGTGCTGTGTTGTAGTTCCAGTGTGACCGTACCTGACGGCAGTATGAACGTGTTTGAACGCAGTGTGGGGGCGGTGGGCTACTGTGTAGGCGAGATCGCATGTAGCATTCGGAATCAACTCATTGCGCTGTCACGGTATCCACCGTCCAGCTCGAGCATTGGATGGGGGAGAAAATTCCTTATCAGCTCACGTTTCCCCTGCTACAGTAGGTAGTTCTAGACGTGGGTGGGATGTGACTCCACATCACCCCCAAACCTCCACCGACATCGCTAGAACTGCTTTGGAGCTTCACGCAAAGTCGAGCTGAGCTGCACGTAAATTTCGGAGGAGACACTCGACTTCACCCTGCGATCCCACCTCCAACCACCACTTTCCCGTCGTTTCTCTCTTTTCTGCCGCATGATACGCTGCCCCTCGACCAACATGCAGTCCATCGCTCGGCCTCTGCGAAATCTGGCCCGCCAGCGCCGCCATGTCCTCCTCAAGCAGACCGTGACGGCCACGCCGTGCCTACGTCGCCAATATGCCACCACACGCGCTCAGAACGAAAGCTCCGCCCGATCCGCCGTGATCAATGTCCTCAACAACATCGGCTCCAAACGAGAAGTGCAGCAATACCTCGCCCAATTCACCTCCGTCTCCTCGCAGCAATTCGCGGTGATCAAGGTCGGCGGTGCCATCCTGACCGATTACATCGATGTGCTATGTGCCTCGCTCCGCAACCTCAACCAGATGGGCCTGTACCCGGTCATCATTCACGGTGGAGGCCCACAGCTGAACGATCTGCTCCAAAAAGCCGGCGTGGAGCCACAATACAGTGAGGGAATTCGCATCACAGATGGCAAGACTTTGGGAATTGCTCGCAAGCTCTTCTTGCAGGAGAATTTGAAGCTGGTGGAGGCATTGGAGTCATGGGGAGTTCGCGCCCGCCCAATCACCTCCGGTGTGCTCATGGCAGAATACAAGGATAAGGACACCTACCAATTCGTGGGCGAGGTCAACCAAGTCAATGCTGAGGGCGTGAGGGCTGCCATTGCTGACGGCTACATTCCCGTCCTGACATGCATGGCCGAGAGCGAGGATGGGCAGGTCCTCAATGTCAACGCTGACAAGGCTGCGGCTGAGCTTGCCAAAGAACTCGTGCCGTTGAAGATCGTATACCTGTCTGAGAAGGGTGGTCTTCACAACAAGGAGACTGGCAAATTGATCGAGGCTATCAACTTGGACGAGGAATACGATGCGTATATGAAGATGCCATGGGTCATTCACGGCACTCGCAGCAAGATTCGGGACATCAAGACTTTGCTGGACGATCTCCCTCGCAGCTCGAGCGTGGCCATCATTCACCCCGAGAGCTTAGAACGCGAGCTTTTTACCCATTCTGGAGCTGGTACATTGATCCGCCGCGGGACTAAGCTGCTGCAAGCCTCCTCTCTAAAGGAGTTTGGCAACCTGGATAAGTTGAAGGAGACCCTCGTTCGCGAGCGGGAAGGCCTCGATGCTGCCAATGTGGTGGATGGCTACCTTGAGATCTTGGAGTCGCGGCCTTTCCGGGCTTATTACGATGAGAGCATGGAGGCACTGGCCATTGTTCTTCCACCTCAAGAAGGCTCCACCGCACTTGGCCACCTCGCTACTTTGACCATGACACGGTCCGCATGGCTGTCCAACATTGCCGACAACGTCTTCCAAAACCTGAAGCGCGACTTCCCAAAGCTCGCATGGACTGTCAAGCAAGACGATGAGAACCTGACATGGTTCAGCGAAAAGGCCGACGGTTCGATCGCCCGTCAAGGTGAAGTGTTGTTCTGGTACGGCATCGAGAGCCCAGATGAGGTCCGTGAACTCATGTCGGAATTTGTTCAACACGGTCGCCAGATGTTTGGTGACATCAACCTCGAATCTCAGCTGCACCGCGCCGCAGCTGCTGCCACTCGCATTCGTGCACGTGCGGCTGAGCTTGGAGGTCGTGGTGCGCAGCAGTCCCGAGGCTTCAGCACAAATGCACGACCCATGAAACGTTCTCACTTCGGAGTACCTGCCCAGACTCGGAGCTACACAACCACAAACCCAAACCCACCTCTCGGTATCAAGAACCGGGAGAAGGACTACCCTGCCAAGGTTGCCCTGATTGGAGCCCGCGGCTACACTGGACAAGCTCTTATCGACCTTTTGAACCGACACCCCAACATGGACCTCTGCCACGTCTCATCACGCGAGCTCGCCGGCAAGAAGCTCAAGGGCTACGAGAAGAAAGAAATCATCTACGAGAGCTTGTCGCCAGATGATGTGCGTAGAATGGCAGAGAAGAAGGAGATCGATTGCTGGGTCATGGCTTTGCCAAACGGTGTTTGCAAGCCATACGTCGATGCCATCGAAGAGTCCGGCCACAAGGAAGCCGTCATTGTGGATCTTTCAGCCGACTATCGATTCGACTCGAAGTGGACGTACGGTCTGCCAGAGCTCGTCCAACGAAGCAAGATCGCAAGTGCCACCCGCATTAGCAACCCCGGATGCTATGCTACCGGTGCGCAGCTCGGCATCTCTCCTCTCGTACCCTTCCTCGCATCTGCTCCTACCGTATTCGGCGTGTCTGGGTACTCCGGCGCAGGTACTAAGCCATCGCCCAAGAACGACGTCAAGGTCCTCACAGACAACCTCATCGCCTACTCACTCACAGACCACATTCACGAGAAGGAAATCTCCAACCAGCTCGGGACCGAGGTCGCCTTCATCCCTCACGTCGCAGTCTGGTTTGCGGGCATCCACCACACCATCTCACTTCCGCTCAAGGACAAGATGGCCAGCCGAGACGTTCGTCAATTGTACCAAGACCGTTACGATAAGGAGAAGCTGATCAGGATCACCGGCGAGTCACCCATGGTCAAGAATATTGCTGGAAAGCACGGAGTGGAGATAGGAGGATTCGCTGTGCACTCAAGCGGGAAGAGGGCGGTGATCAACGTCACCATCGACAACCTGCTCAAGGGTGCTGCGACTCAATGCTTGCAGAACATGAACTTGGCGCTTGGATACGCAGAGTACGAGGGTATCCCGTTGGAATAGACTCGGGTCTGTGTAGTATAGTCGTTGCCGAGGCGAGGAGGCAAGGCGTGATGGTCTTGTCCACTGCTGTTTCAAAATGAGCGTTTTAGCTGTGTGCGTGGCGAGCGTTTGGGAGTTGATAGATCTGGTCCTAGTTCGTTGGCCTTCACAGGCGAGCTGGATGGTGTTCAAAGTTGTTTCCATACATTCCGCATTGAGAGTCTTCAATATTTAAATCGCCAATCGTGATGTTGGAAGCCATCGATAAGAAAAGTTGGAGGTGACGTCGTCTGGCGCGTGCAAGACCTTCCAAAGTTCCATCCCGGACAAGTCAACGGAAGGATTTCATCGCCATTCTTCCTACCAGAGTATATGATGTATTGTCCTAAGCCATGAATGCCCTTCATGGCCTTCCTGCGCCCTCACCTACAGTACTCCGATTCCTACGATCTCAGCTCGAGCTTCGGGCGCCGAACGCAACCCCATGCGCCGTGAGATCGCATCCTCGCCTACGCCAACCACGACAATGTCGTGCTCTCACATCCATACCATCATACACATCTACGAATCATGACAGAATAGCTACCGAATCTCAGGCTCGTCACTTCAGCAATGCGACTCCCCTACGAGATGGTTTCTGGCGGAAACTACGGCCGAATCGAACCGCACAGAACCTACGATCCGATGATCTTCCATCTCTCCCTGGGTTTCTCGACGACAGTGCTGGTCTGGGCAGAACGATCAAGCCGAGCCATGAGCTGAAGCTAAGATGCACGGAGTTCGACGAGAATGGCAGCGTCGTGCTGGTGAATGGAGAATTTCGAAAGAGCGAGTTGATCCAGAAATACTCCCTCCTACCACGAGACTTGCGCAAGATCGACAGTAGCGTGTTGCCGCATATTTTCGTACGGCAAACGGCGATATTGATCAATCTGCTTCATCTGCGATGCCTGATCAAACACAACCGCGTACTCGTGTTTGATGCCTACGGCTCGACCGATTCGGTCGCTCAGAGCTCGTTTATGTACGATCTCGAAGGCAAACTGCGGCAGCGACAGGGCATTGCTGCAACGGGAAATCTACCTTATGAATTCCGCGCGCTGGAAGCGGTTCTCCTGAGCGTCACACAGGGGCTCGAGACCGAGTTCGAAGGAGTACGGGAGCCCGTGGTCCGAGTCTTGCGCGAGTTGGAGGAAGACATCGATCGAGACCGACTACGACACCTCCTCATCTTCTCCAAGAAGCTGGGCACATTTGAACAAAAAGCCCGACTCGTACGCGATGCGATTGAGGACCTGCTCGAGGCCGACGACGATCTGGCCGCCATGTACCTCACCGAAAAAGCCGAAGGCACGGAACGCGAAGACGAGAACCACGAAGAAGTCGAGCTGCTGCTAGAATCGTATCACAAAGTGGCCGACGAGATCGTGCAGGTGTCCTCCAACCTGGTCAGCGCGATCCGTAACACGGAGGAGATTGTGCGCGCCATTCTCGACGCCAATAGGAATAGTCTCATGCTGTTGGACCTCAAGTTCAGCATCGGCACGCTGGGCATAAGTGCCGGTATGTTCATCGCTGCGCTCTACGGCATGAATTTGGAGAACTTTATCGAGGAGACGGCGTTTGGTTTCGCGGGCGTTTCCATTGCTTCGACGATTCTTGCGGTGGTGGCGTGTATTTATGGACTGAGAAAGCTGCGTAAGGTGCAGCGGTTGTCCATGTGGGGTGGCGGTGGGCTCAACAAGGAGAGAAATCGAAGTGCGAGGGGGAGCTGGAGGGAAATTGATACGCCGATTGTTACTAGTGACAAGGTCGATCAGCCACTTGCCGACGCTGTTGCTGGGATCAAACGTGCAGATCAGTTGAAGCTGTGGAAAACCGCGCAAGAAGAGCGGCTGAAGGCGATGGCGAAGGGAACGATCACCACGCAAGAGCCTACCAAGTGATTGCAAGATTGAGGTCTTGTCGCACACAACTCCTCTACTCAGTTCGGCTCTCAATTTTACTGGGAGTCTGTACAAAGATCTCTGGACGAAAGGCATAGCGGCGGCGTTTTACTCTCGAGATTTCTAGCGGTGTATAGCAAGGACGATGAAGCGTTTCTGCTCGGCTTCGGGCGCTTGTACAAAAACCGCAGCTGTGTTTGATACATCGAAGCAGAGTGAGTATGTGTGGGCTGCTGAACATGTAGTTTCCAGATGAGCGATTCGGCGCCTATTAGATGTGGAAACATTGGCGTTTTTGCGTGTTCAGGAGAATAGAAGGTCTTTTCTTCGTGCGGACAAACTGCCGACAAATGGCTAAGATCGTGTTCACTGTGTTTGGGCACCCTCATCACCAACAACAATTCTTGCATTTCCATCTTTCCTCGGCGCAGCCAGACCCTTCTCCTCCATATCCCGTCCAGCGCAATATTTGATAGCAGCCAGCAGTTTCTGATAGTTCGGATCATCTCTCCTACTGAATTTGACAAGCTGAGAATGATTCGTGTCCAAGGATTCAGCTCGCTATCCTGACAGTGAAGCCGACTCCTGGCCAACGGCACGGACGAAGAACATGCCTCTGCGCTCCTCGGAGACTGACACGACACGAGGAAAGAGTCGATCAGGCGCAACAACTTGTCGGAACAGCCGGTCCAGTTCTGACAGATATGGGGAATTGACCTGAAGCGCCGAGATGGCATGAGCTACATATGCTTGAGCGGTCCATCTTGTACTCCTATCTCCATCTCATCCAGGGCAGGCGAGATCTGGTCATCGCAAGTGACAAGGACCTTTTACTGGTTCCTGAGCCATTTCACGGAAGCGAGGGGTGGGCGAAATGGACACGACTTTGCGACAGTATACGCATACATATCGAGCGCTACGACCACAAGGGCTTACAGCGCCTAGTGCGAGGTGATCCAGGGGCGAATCCATTCAACGGCAAGGTTTCGTCTTCCTCGCCAAACTCGATCCATATTCGATTTTGGTATGGCGATCTTCGTCTCACGAGACTTAATTTGATCACGTTCTGGTGGCACTTGATCGCATGGCTTCCATGGCAGAGGAAGAAGAGGGCAGATAACACTGCACGAAGGGGCCACTTCTTCCACACCCGCAACCCTGTTAGCACCTTCTGGACTGGCTTCGCCTTATACATCGTCTTGATATTCGCCTATTTGACGACTACTCCCACGGCGATGCAAGTGGCGCTAGCGGTATTAGCCTCCATGTCCGGTGAACCTGATGAAAACAATCCAGACTGGTTTACGAAGACTTGCCAGATGTTCTCATACGTTGTGCTCCTTGCTGTAGTGATACAAGTTCCGCTTGTGATGCTTTATGTGTTATTTGCTGCTATTGGCACGTGGGTCGGCTGGCGGCAGAAGAAGCGCCGTAATCCAGCACTTCAAGGAGAATCGAGCGAATCCCAGAGATGCAGAGATGGGCTCGAACGCAGATAGCGATCAGGCTGTGTTGGGGGCACAACAGCACTGAGCGACAACGGACACCTACGTCAATTTCAGAATTTTCCCGTCCCTGATACACAGATTCCAACGCGGCCGGCGAGGTTCCCGACCAGCCGTTGGTGGCACTGGTCAACGATGGTGATACTGTTCACCACGGCTCCGCTCCCTCGTCTCCAACAACCTTAGCATGCACATCCTTCTTTGGCGCGGTGGCGACCTTGATGAGTTCCTTCGCGCCTTCTCTCGGGTCCTTGAAACCGGAATTGTTGTTGAGGTTCGTAGCACAGTATCCAGGACTGAATTAGACGTCAGCGTGCGCTCCCAAATGATAGAAGACAGATTGGCTCACTCGCTCGCTCCCACAACGAAGCCTTCCTTCTCCAGAAGCTTCGCATAGTGCAACATGATCATCGACATGGCCGTCTTCGTGCTTCGATAGATTGGGTACATTTCCGCCGAGTAGTTGTCTTCTCGGTCCCTAAGGATTGTCAAAAACATGCGTACACAGATACAAGCCCTCGAAAACTTACCATGCCCACTTCAAACTCGAGAGACCAGAAGACGTGAACGCAATCCTCTTGCCATCCGGCGCCTTTGACTTTTTGAGAAGCGGAAGGAAGGTGTCCAGCGTCACCGCCGCGCCGAACAGGTTCGTGTCATACATCTTCTGATACTGCTCTCTCAGCGAGCCCTCCGCCGTGGCCACACCGGCATTGAGCATGATAACGTCCAGGTAGCCATAGTCAGACTTGACCTTGTCTGCTGCCGCTGCGATGGAAGAGTCGTCTGATACGTCGATCTGAATCGGAGAGACATTTTCGGGTCGTGCACCGGCGGAGGCATCGTCTTTGAGTGTGGAAATTGCGGCTTCGGCTTTCTTCAGATCTCTTGATCCGAGGAGAATGTGATATTTGTTTGTTGCGGAGAGTTGTTGAACGGCGTAGTAGCCTAGTCCTTGATTCGCGCCAGTGATGAGGACGAGGGTTTTGTCGGCCATGTTGACGGTATTGGTGTCGATGAGGATTTTTAGGGTGAGTCCTGCAGGATCCTGTTGATGGCAAAGAGCGATGTTCGAGGCGTGTTATTTTCTTCTTGAGTTCCAGTTTCCTTTCAGAAGCGCATCAATGGATGGATTTGTAAGTGCTTTGTAATTGTTCGAAGCATTTCCATCAATAATTGATACGTCACCATGAAGCACATCATTTTACGGCTCGACGCCGGCTAAATTGGATGAATGTGTGATTTTGCTCACAACAGCATGATCCAAAGTGAATTTAAAGTGATGCAACAAACTCCAGAGTGACTACATACAGTTCGAGCGACACCTGGTAAGATCTTGGAAAACGCCGCCCTGCCTAGAACCCACAGATCTATCCGATTCGCTCCATCATGCAAAGACAAAAGTCATCGAGCTCATTACGCCAGTCATAGCTGTTCATAACCGCCCGGCTTACACACCCTGAGAGTACGACCGCGTGTTGAAGTTCGACAGAGGAGCAGTCAGTCCAGCCCACTCAAATGGCTTGCCATCTCCGCGGAAGACATCCCATCGATTGAGATCCTCTTCCTTCGGGTTCCTCACCAGGAAGCCACCATCTGGGCAGCCATTCTGGATGAACCGCCTCTTCTCTTCGCTGCGGACCGTGATATTGCAGGGAAACGGCTTGGCCATGGTGATGACGAATGGATTCGTCTCGTACCAAGGGACGGGGTTGTCGTAGCCAGCGCGGCCTTCCTTGCGCTTGATGTCGAACGCCCACACCAGAGATGCGATGAGGGTGTACAGTTCGGTCATGACGAGATCGGTTCCTGGACACGAGCGAGTGCCATAGCCGAAACCAGGATCGCCGCGGAGAGTGGGATACTCGGTGAGTGGCTCCTTGTAGGTCGGCCACGAAGGCTCGAGCCAGCGCTCGGGTCGCCACTCATTGCCTTCGGGGTATGTGGCCTCCTCTCGGCTGATCAGATAGTGGTTGGCGTGCACCATGGCGCCCTTGGGAATGAAGTAGCCGTCGTAGACATCGTCCTCGGTGGTGATGTGCGGCACACCGAGAGGTGTTGGTTGGCGCCAGCGAAGAGTCTCTTTGCAGACTGCGCGGACGACAGGCAAGTTTGGAATGTCTTTCATGGTTGGCAGTCGATCTCCACAAACGCGGTCGACTTCTTCCTGGATGCGAGGCAACCACGACGGGTAGTGGCAGATGGCTGTAAAGAACGAGTGAAGTGGTGAGCCGATGGTGGCGATGGCGACGAAGGAGTTTGTGCCGACAGCATGTGCTGCCTCGTGTTGATCCAGCTTGCTCTTTTCCATACCCTTCTCGTTCTCCAGCCAGATTCTCGACCATGACTGTCCTGCGGTGCCTGCCTTCATCCGAGCCATGACATCCTGCTGTGCCTCGTAGAATGCCTCCTGCATGATCCGCTTTCGTTCGGCTTCGGCTTTCTTGAATGGAGAAATGGCGGCGGGAAGATGCATGAGGAATGGCAAAAGGTTGGGTAGTGGTCCTTCTGGTGATACGGCTTTGAGAAGCTGAGGTACGACGGTGAGAAGCTTGGTGCCGTGCTTTGGATCACCCCAGGCGATCGTGGCGACCACGCGAGCGCAATGGGTGATGATACTTTCGGACCATGTATCAGGAGAGTCGAGCAGACGTCGAAGAGTGTGTTTGTTCTCCGTCACAGGCGCATCCCAGAAGCCGGCTTGAGATGAATGTCTCATGATGGTGTGAATGAAGTTCTTGTGTCGCCAGAAGTTCTCGCCGATCCCCATGAGTGGCAGAATCTCCGAGCCACCTTTCACTCCAACAGCTGCTGGAAGTTCGTGTCGATCACCATAAAGCTTTCCGCGATGGACAAGAAGGTCTCGGGCAATCTTGTCATTTTCGATCCAGATGTGAGTCACTCCGAACGTGAGCCACTCGTAGATTGGGCCATACGACTTGTGGAAGTCGCCGAAGTGCCATGCTGCCTCTGCTCCAGAGATTGGGATGCCCCAGAAACGACCAATCCACGGAATGCCTGGTGGCTATCGTCAGCGGAGGTCGGTCATGGCTCTTGTCGATTGACTTACCTGGCAGCTTGGGAAGCGGTTTCGCACCAGCCGGCAATTTCTTTTTCTGTCCGAACAGGCGGGCAACAAGAATGATGACCAGAAATGAGAACCCAAGAACAGCTTTCGAATTGAGTATGGAAAAGTCCGCTGGAACAGGCGTGTCGACGTTCACTGGCTCCGACACGGTGGCATTCTGAATTGATTGCTCAAACGCAAAGCGCGACGGCTCTTGAGCGGCTTGAACGACTTGAGACATGGCTGTGGGGTCGATTGCTGCTGGAAGAAGTGCGGCAAGGACTGAGAAACAGCGGACAGGACATATACCTACCTCGCATATTCCGGCAGGGTCGATCAGCATGTGGCATGCATGGACCTGGAAATAAAGTCTTGGTGTTGCAGTCATGCTGACCGCGTGGGAATTTGGGGAGCCGACACAGAATCCGGTAGTGCCATGGCTTCGACTGACACCTGCGGCATGCTGGGCGCAGCGCAGTTCAGCTGAGTTAACAGTAGCTAGTTTCTGTAGGCTGACCAACACGATGGTAACTTAAGAGGCAAGTAATGGCTGATTTGTGTTTGCAGCATTTCAATCAGCCGAAGAACACCATTTGTGTCCAAATATTGGTATCATCGCCATGTGTTACTCCACATCCGCATTGCTCGTTCAATCGAGTGGGTCCATGGCCAAGCAAATGTGACGATCATCGATGTGGCATTTCCTCAAAGGTACGGTCGGATCTCGAGGCTGTACAACCTTAGCAGCAAGGAAGATATGCAACACCACGCCAAGTCGAGCATCTGTCTCGTCGCTGATGTGGTCCACGAGAGACTTCGATGCGACTCTCACCAGCGAACGCCAGGAAGTTATGACCAGTGCTTCCGAAAAGCACGCGGGTAGGTACAAGAACCAGTGCAACAATCTCGCCGACTTCTTAAGACCGCGTCGTCGGGCTCCTCGATCGTGCTGGAAGTTCGCTACGCACGCAGCGCCATTCTCGTCGGACTGAGCGAGTCGCACCGATGAAACGATCTTGAAGACGCGATACGCGGACTCGATGGTCCAGACATGGCGGCACGCAGGAATGCATCAGTGTAGAAGGAAACGGCTCCGTGGTCCGGAAAGTGAGAACTCGAGGTATTTTTACCTCTACTAGACCCATTTGAGATAGAGTTCAACCAACTTTTAGCGCCGGACAGGCATCTTCGGACTTCACATGGTCAGCCTCCCGCCAGATCACCAATTCTAACCTGAGCTGTCACGGAATCCCACAAATGTTGTTCAACTCTGACCAATATGAGCACTATCCCTGCATACTTGACATCCCCGAATCTCGTGCAGTTCGCAGCGGAAATCGCCCTTCGGCCGAGGTGAACATCAAAGCCTCATGTCCGTGCCGGTCCCGATCACTCGGTGTGTCTCGCCATTAAAGGTGGAGTCTGTTCTTCATGGCACAGGATGTCAGTAGGATAAGGAAGCCGGAGAAGTAGGCCGCTATACATAACACTCGCTTGTTGCGGACTGCGAAGCTGCTTTTCTCTTACTTTTTCTTGACCTTCCTCTCGCTTGCTCACCATCATTTCGCCATGGCGCCAGCTTCGGAAGCAGGACTGAATGTACTCATCCTTGGCGGCGGTATTTCCGGACTTACCACCGCCTTAGCTTTGACAAAATTCGCCCCGGAAGGCAGCGTTCCCCGGATCAGAATATTCGAAATCCGTCCGGAGTTGGCCACGATCGGAGGTGCCGTGAACCTGACCCCAAACGCGCTTCGCATGCTGGATCATCTTGGTGCTCTACCGATCATCCGCGAAAACAACTACGGGCGCGACATCGACTTTCTGGAAGTATTCGATGCACACTCCGGAAAGCTGGCAGAAACCAGTTTTCGCGGACCAGATGGCGATGGGATTGGCAATCCTCCCTACAAAGCACTCCGCATCACCAGAGGAGAGGCATTGAAAGGAGTGATTGCCGCCGTGGAGCAGCACGAGAATATCAGCATCACTTGTGGCACCCGAACAGTCAAGATCGATGAGACCGTGGACAATGTCACCATCCATTTCGAGAACGGCGAGTCAGCTACTGGAGACCTTCTGATGGGCTGTGATGGCATCCACTCCGTGACGAGACTGAAGCATGTCGAGCCAGAACGCAAAGCGACCTACTCCGGTGTCTCCAACGCTTTCGGCTTCTCTCCGATCGCGAAGGATTTCGAAGTCCACTTTGAATGTACCGCCATCAATTTCGCTCGCCGTGGAATGCTACTCACCAGCTTCCATTCCCCCGAGGCGGACTCGGTGTACGTTGGCGCATTGATGCAGGTGGAGGACATCGGATCTCGAGATGGCTGGAAGTCTGTCGGAGCAGACGCTGAGAAGACTCGAGCGCAGTTGTTGGAGCGATTCGGCGATGCGAAGATCCCTTGTATCAGGCCACTAATCGAGAACGCCAAGGACTTCTTCCTCTGGCCGGTCTTCACTCTGACCAATGGAGGAAAGTGGTCAACGGACCGAGTGATGCTGCTTGGAGATGCCGCAGTGAGTTAAGGTACTGTCTCGATTCAATCCGCTGGAACTGACTCGATCTTCCCAGCACGCCATGCCACCCCAAGGCGAAAGCACCGGCATCGTCTTCGAAGACACCGTCCTCTTCTCCCGCTGCCTCACCCGCTGGATCGAAAAGGGAAAGCCCAACACCATGAAGGAGGCATTTAATGCATACGAGAATCTCCGAAGGAAAAGGATCGATACTGCGTTTGAAGAGTCGAAGAATGTTGTGAAGACTGTCTCTGATGCAGGCTGGCTTGGGCACACCATCAAGACGTTTGTTGTGCCGTGGTACTTGTGGTTCACCAAGAACTACCGCGAGGCGCATTTCATTGAAGATGTTACGACGACTGATATCGGATACGACTGATAGATGGCATGTCTGATATAGCAAGGTATTGATGAGCGTTCAATTCGGTGCTTTGGGCAATCTCTTCTCTGTGCTGCATAGCGTCCCGACATAATCTAGATCAACTCACACCAGTCAGCAATCCTTCAGCACGAATTGAGTGGCGCATGTCTTTGGTCGGATTCGTAGCAGTATAACGAGACTGATATCTTGACGTCCAATCGCTTGTAGACCGTCCTCGGCGACTGGACAGGATAAGGACCTCAAGATCCCGGCAAGATAATGAGCACGATTGACGAGCGTGAGATGTAGCACATGAAGCTTTGATTTGATGATGCTTTAAATTCACGTACAATAGATTTCTCGAAACAGTGGAATGGCCTGCCAGGAGAGGATTTGACATGACGATCCTCTCGAGACAAGGTCAAAGGTACTGAACAGAAGCAGAGAATAGTGAAGAGGACGCAATAGACAAGCAGATGGGCCATCGACTGTTCCATCAAGCAGGTGCAGAGCAGTTGGTAGGCGTGAAGATTCCGAGGTTGGCCATCCAGGCACCACTGTTGAACTCAGAGTAGACGGTGTTGATAAGTCGAGTACCATCACCGCCACACTCAGTCTCCATCACGATGATGCCGGTGACTTGCTGCGGCTCCTGACCAGGCCCGGCGGACTTCCAGCGCAGAGTGACGGCGTCGCAGGTGTGCCTGACGGTAAAGCATTAGTCAACTGCCGACAAGGTGGACCGGATCAGAAGATTACTCACCAGAGGTTCAACTGCTCGAATGGGATCGGAGGCTGAGCGCTCTGGCCGGCTTCAAAGTCCGCACGGCTGGAGAAGGTGGCAGTCCCGAGCTGTGGCCGGAGTTAGCTGGCGGTTCCATGTCATCACGGCAGTGCTACGCATACCACCACGGGCGAGTTTGGACATCCGTTGTTGATGAGCTCAATGACACTGTCAGAGTAGTCGACAAAGTCCTCGGTGAGGACCGCGTTGGCGAGTTCGTCCGAGTAGGCGGCGATCAGCTCCTTGAAGTTGTTGGCGACCTGCTGAGCTTGCTCGTCCGTCATGCAACCATCGTTGCGGACGACCTTCTCGCTCGAACGCTTGACAGTGCCCCATCGTCGGACACTTCCCTCGGGAGCAGCGAGCGCGAGAACAGCGCAAAGGGAGCTGGAGGCCAGCAAAGCCGTGAAGGAGCGCATGGTTGGTGTTGGTGTAAAGTTGCGGTGAGTCGGAAGCCGAGAAATATGGATTTGTAGTATGCTGTGTCGACGGAGATGGCTCGAGTGATGCAGTGCTTACAAGGCAGAGCTAGCTACTTGCTCCGGGTCCAAGGACTTTATAACATTGTCCAACGCCCTTGTCGGCTTCACGCTCTCCACATGCCAGCAGTCTGTCCACCCTTGCGCGTGCATGGCATAGACAGTGCAATTTCCGGTCACCAGTCTGGCATGCTCATGATGAGTCTCGGCTCTATGGAGTGGTCATCATCATGCATTCGATATTGGGAGTGTGCATGAATGAAGACGCTTCGGGCTAATTTTGGGTCATCGGTCATGCCTCGATCCAATCGTGAGAGGGCGAATTGGTATATTCAGGATCTAGAGTCCGCCGGAGAGATGGCCTAATCCTTCGGCTAGGATAAGGTTGTACTGCATGAAGTGCTTCACAGCGTCAAGCACCTCGGCCAACGTGCTTGACATTCTTGTGTGATGGCTCGTGCAAGTCCAGTCCACGGCGACAACTTGGCCACAGGGTAATAGGTTCGAGTGTAGGCTCTTCTTTAACTCAGCTAAGGTATCTGATCACTTCCTTGATTTCCCCGGGGGTATTGAGAAATTGAGTCGATGTCGTCAGCGCGGAGTGGCGTGCCAAGATATCAGAGTGAGACCGGCTCCCCAAAATATGGAACGCAATGAGTACGAAACCAGACCTGCTCCTCGGTTATGAAAACGGCCCGAGTGGCGTCGAAAGCTGATGCAAACCCGGCTCTCGCTTGGGAATTCGCATATGTTCGACTGCTCATGCGTACGAGATCAAGATTGGTCTGTTCTGAATTGGACTACGACCAGTCGCTGGCTCGGTCGACTGTGTTGGCAAGGCCAATATTCTGTCCAGAGGGCCGATCTCAGGAAGTGGACTAAACGTGACTGAAAATGATCACAGATTAGAACATCCAAATCTTGCCTGCAAGGCCAACGAGTCGATCGAACCAGCTCGCCACGAGATTCTGAACACGCACGTGCACGAAAAATCTCCTGACAGGCGCGTGAAGCGTCACCAGGAGCCCGGCAACTGACGTTGGAGCCCGGCAGGGCAGTTTTCGTTCAAAATTTGCAATGTCTGTTCCACTGCATCGTGCTCATTGGCGTCGATATGCGCAAACCCGACCGAATTTTGCCATCTCATTTCGTTTCGCCGAGCTTCGTCTTGCCGTATGCTCCGCCCATCTTCTTCCGCTCCTCGAGCGCCAATCGATAAGGTGGAGCAGTGGGCGGTTGCACTGGATCCAGGCTCACGTGTCCATCAGGCAATTTGTGACTCGCATCGGCATCAAAAGCGCTGAGATCTCCACAGGCCAAGAAGGGCGCAATCCATCTGTTCTTGGCTGCGTTGTCGTCCGCAGTGTCCAAGAAGAGCTCGGTCACGCCGTCCTCTCGATATCGCCGTGAGCTTTCAGAAGGCTCCAGTGACGATGCCAATTTAGACTGCATTTGCTGCGTCGCGCCCATCGGATCTTGCAAGCTGGCCGTGAAGCCCTTCGGTGGGCGAAAATTCGTGCAGACAATGAAGGCCTCAACACTACTTGCCCGACTACTCCTTGGCTTTGAGACTGTGACACCTTCAAACACTGTCTTAAGCTGTGCGTACAGAATG
The DNA here is from genome assembly GCA_000223685.2 of Zymoseptoria pseudotritici STIR04_4.3.1. NCBI lineage: Eukaryota > Fungi > Ascomycota > Dothideomycetes > Mycosphaerellales > Mycosphaerellaceae > Zymoseptoria > Zymoseptoria pseudotritici. Next base: position 125,815 of record AFIR01000490.1, read on the forward strand.
TCGACATCCTTGCCGCGGAAGATCTTGGCCACAAACTTGCCGCCGGGCTTGAGCACGCACAATGCGAGGTTCAGCGCCGCCCACAAGAGCTGAGATTGAACGTAGATGTCCAAGTCGTGAAGTCCGGTCACATCAGGCGCACCGTCGGAAAGCACCAGATCGACAGGGTGAGACGCTTCAGTCGAGGCAAGAGAAGCGTCGTAGTCCGGGTCCAGGGCTTTGAGCAGGAGTGGAATGGTAGAAGGATGCGTGATGTCGGCTTTCAAGCAGGTGATTCCCTCAAGAGGCGACATCGGCTGCAGGTCAATCGCAACAATCTTCACGTCCTTTCTAGGTTTGGCACTCGGTGGTGTATCGATCTCGCTCGAAGTCCCTGCTGAATCAATCTCGCGAAGACGTAAAATCTCCCGGTAGCGCTTGTCTGCCCAGGCCGCACGTCCAATCATCTCTCCTTTGATCAATATCCTCGACAGAACCTGTGACCAGCTTCCAGGTGCCGCGCAAAGGTCTACGACTCTTGTAACTCCTTCGAAGAGATTGAATTCTTCATCAAGTTGGAGCAGTTTGAAGGCGGACCGGGCACGCCAGCCTTGTTCTTTTGCCAGTCGATAGTAGGCATCTCGCTTGTCTTTGGAAGACTTTCCCATACTGTTGTCCGATGCATGCGAAATGCATGCGGGTGTGTGAGGTGGAAAAGGCGAGATAACTTTAGCTTTGCGGAAATTGAGAACTACAATTCGATACGGAGAGCGAGAAGCGCGACATGGCCATAACATTAAATATTGGTACGAGAGTGCCGAATGAGGTTTGGGAAATAGAATATGGATTCATATCTAGACGACTATGTATGGCAACAGCTTGCTACAAAGGTGAGCTCCCGTCTGCGACCATTATGTAGTATCCCCTGGGGTGACCAGTCGTTTGCTGCGCTGAGCTCGCAAGCCATGCCTATTGTACAACTCCATACGCCGTGCTTATTTAGTTCTAGCCCTGTGTACGAATTCCGAATGCCTCATGAGTACATATCATCGTACTCTTCCTCGTCGTCTTCTACCACGACCGGAGGCTCTTTCTTTTTGAGCAAAAGTTGACGATCCATGGGGCAAGTTGGATTGAGCTTCAGCCATGGAGAGATGCACTGAGAAAAAGTCAGCAAGGGACCACAAAAGTCGTAGACCAGTCTGCATGTAATCAGAACATACCTCCAAATCGAAAATATGGTCCTTGTGGCACGGCAATCGCACGACGAGTGGATGCGGGTCTGCAATTCGTCAGCATTTGCCAGCATTTCGCGAGTGCATCTTCAGATGTACCTTCGAGGAACGGATTGGCGCAAATCGGACAGCTCTGATCGGGCTTTCGCTCCAGCTGCTTCTTTGGTATCCGTTCTAACTGCGCAATGAACTCGTCCGATACACCCTGTCTGGGCGTCAGCACATTGATGCTCTTGTTTGTGTTCCGAACTTGCAGTGCCGTACCTCTACTTCCGTTGGGGGATGCTCAGCGCTATCCATCAGACTCTGCACCAGGTTCCCCAACAGCTCAGAGTTTCCATCGTCTTGCGTAGTTCCTCCTGTTCTCATCATCTCGAAGGCATTGGCCAATGTTCTGAACGCTGCGCTGACGTCCTGTGGCAGAGGAAGCGAATTCGCATTTTGTGGTTGACGAGATCCAGACGTGTCTACGAGGTCGAGGGTGCTGAAGAATGTGCCCAGATCTGGCCGACGTCGAACGGGCTCTTGTCGTTGGTCCGCGGGGATGTTGTGTTCAACTGTAGGCGTTAGCATGTATTCCAAAAGTGGTTCACAGCTGTGGCAATACCTTCGTAGCCGGACATGTTTGATAGAGCACAGATCGCTGAGCGGTGTTGAGGTGTTCATCGTGAGAATGTTGCCTTCATTTGTCTTGTTCGCATCGTAGACATCGCAGGCAGCCGAAGCCACGCGGAGCTAGATCCGCATTTCAGGATCAGCGCGCTGTCATCATAAGAAGCATTTCCACGTGCTATAAATGTACTAGTATGCCACTGTCATTCAAGGCAGTATGCGCGGAGCTCGCAGAAGATGGACCGGTGAAAGGACTGCATGCCGATTTCCTGGTATACACATCACATATCCTCCGGGGCAGTATCATGGATTGCCAGACTTGGATGAAAAACGCCGAACTGCTCCTTCCCATCATTGTCTAAGAATGCCCTGAACATGCCTCCACAGTTATGATCAAAGACGACATGCCCTTTTCCGTTCGCGTCTAGCTCCAGACCAATGATACCGCCTTCGCCCTCGCCGGTCTTGTGCCAACGATCACCAGCAGAGCGCTGTAGCTCGCCATGCGGCCCGGCAATCGCCGTGACTGCTTGCTGTAATGTCACTCCACTGCTGTGTGCTCGACCAGAAAATGGAGGGGACGGATGCGTTGCAAAGCGTGCCATTGCAGCGGCCGTGCGCACGGCTGCAATCCTCAAGAAACTGTCACCGTTACCAGTGCCAGACATACCTACTGCTCGGTATCCTGTTTGCGGCTTCGAGAAAGTAGGAGACGCAGCGCTCAGACGAGGTGCAATGCCCGGCAGGCAGTTGTTCAGCAATGCGCTCATTTGGAACAGTGGTGCTGGAGAGATCCAGGCTGGAGGATCCCTCGGAACGTCCCATTGCTCGGCGAAGAAGCCTGCGCCCAACGTTGGTGTGTCTCCTATTCTCCCAGGCAGCTTGTTCGTGATACCTCCTGTGGACGTGGCACTACATATGGCTCCCATGCTGTCCAGAGCCACCGCTCCCACGGTTCCTTGCGGAAGATATTCCTTACCATCCCAGTGAATATCACCAACACTTACGCCGTCTTCAGTGAAGGCCACAGGTGCTTGTACATCGGCATCAGACCCAGTGGGGTTCTCATCCACTTCTCTCTTCATCCTCTCATATGTCTCATCATCGTGAGCAAGGCCCAGTCCTCTACGGTGCTCATCCCATCTCTTACGAACCCAGAAGTAGCTCGGCTTCACTAGCTCAAGGCCCCATTCTTCTGCCAACTGATCACACATCTCTCCGGCAAGCTGACAATGTCCCTGGGCTCCACCACCATCCGGCAACTGGCCCTTGATGAGCATTTCCCTTGCAAGCTTGATCGGACTCTTCGCCTTTGTGACACGCATCACTCCGACACCTCTTTTGTTGTAGCCTTTGCTGACCATGACTGACGCTTCGAGCTCATGCCTGCCCTCTCGAGTATACACCGCTCCATGGCCGGCATTGAAAAGCGGATTGAGCTCTAGCAAAGACACCGCGTACGTTGCAACGTCGAGGGCCGAAGCACCAGAGAGTAGCTTCGCATTGGCCTTCCTCAGGATCCCGAACAAAGCTTCGCGATACTCCTTTTGCGCCTTTGGAGGAAGGTTTTCTGGCGTGATGTTGCCCGCACCACCATGGAGAATCAGTCTGGGCTCGATTCGGCTTGGTTTGAGCAGCTCCATTGAAATGCGTGTCGACGATGGTATGGTAAGAGGAGACGATCGTTCTGTTGACGATGACAAGGATTCGGTTCCTGAGCACCGGAGATACTTTTACCCGGTACCTCACCTACGACCAGCCCTTGCACACCGAGACTCCATCAACACAGCAGACCTCGATGACCGCAAACGAAGCAATTGCCGAGACACCGCGCTCTCGCAAGTTCAGGCCACCCCGAGCATCGAAGGGCGTAGCTATGGTCGAAGAGATCATCGACCTTGTCAGAGCAACCCCCGAAGCCTCCACTCTGGCAGAAGCGGGGTTCACATCGTGTCAACCGAAGTGCCTTGGCTATTTATCAGAGCGATGGCCTCTTATGGTTGAGATACTACTATCGTCTACGGTCTCTCGTCGAGAGTGAAGGAAGCTCAAAAGATCTCAGCAACATACTCACATTCATCTACCAGCACAATGTCGTACGAAGCCAATCTATTCATCAACGGCAAAGTGAGAGCTATTCCAATGCTACAGTATCGAATATGGATGAGTAGACTGACGAATCGTAGTACGTGCCATCGTCAAGCGGCGAGACGCTTTCCATATTCTCACCCAACGACGATTCTCTCGTAACGGACAAAGTCCAAGTTGCCTCGGAGCAGGACGTCGACAACTGCGTTGCGGCCGCAAGAGCTGCGTTCCCAGCATGGAGAGATACTGCTGGGTAAGTACTTCGAAGGACACAAGGCCTGCAGCGTGGTGCAAAATAGCCTCTCCGCCTGCCCATGTCCTGAAACCGTATTGGTCCATTTCCTTTGAGCTGCAGCTGACACTCAATAGGCATAAACGCGCAGCGATCATGCTCAAGTTCGCCGATCTGTTGGAGGCGAATATTGAGAAGTTGGCCAAACTTGAGAGCGCGGCAATGGGTCAGCCCATCTCCGTGGCGAAGAAGTTCATCATGGGCCCAATCGCCCTTTGGCGGTACTATGCTGGCTACGCCGGGAAGGTCGCGGGTGAGAGTTATCCTCCGGACGAGGATGGAACATACAAGATCGTGTTAGTATTCAACACCGCTCTCGTGTTGATCTGCCCCTACTAACAGCTGTAGATCTTATGAACCGCTCGGGGTCTGTGCCGGCATTTGTGCTTGGAACGTGAGTACCGCAGATGTCTGGCTGCTTCTGCTTTGATGTGTTGACTTCAATTTAAAGGGCTCTCATGTACTGGCAGCGTGGAAAATGGCTCCCGCGATGGCTACTGGCAACACTTTCATCTTGAAGTCGTCTGAGAAGTCGCCTCTTTCTCTCGCCGCCTATGGAAACTTGATCAACGAGGCTGGATTCCCGCCAGGCGTGATCAACATCATCACCGGAGCCGGACCCACTGGCTCTTTACTAGCAAGCCACATGAAGATTGACAAGATTGCTTTCACGGGATCCTCAGTCGCTGGACGAGCAGTCATGGCCGCTGCAGCCAAGAGCAACCTCAAGCACGTCTCTCTCGAGCTGGGTGGGAAGTCGCCAGCTTTGATTTTCGACGATGCCGACTTGGACAATGCCGTGGAGCACAGCTCAACTTCATTCCTACGAAACTCTGGACAGATCTGCTTTGCCGCGAGCCGTGTCCTTGTGCAGGAGAACATTGCTCCCAAGTTCATCGAAGCCGTCAAGACTGCATTCGAGAACGCGGCGAAGCTGATGGGAGATCCAAACCTGGAAGAGACGGCGTTCGGGCCACTCGCCGACAAGAAGCAATTCGAGCGGGTCATGAGCTTCCTCGATGGTGCCAAACAAGAGGGCGTTCAAGTCCTTGTTGGTGGCGAGCGCAAGGGTGACAAGGGCACATTTGTACGTTTGCAAACCATTTTCTATGTGCGTTTGGCTCATGACACAGGTCACGCCAACGATCTTCCTCAATCCGGATCTAAACAGCAAGGTCTATACAGACGAGATCTTCGGTCCCGCAATCAGCATCAAGACCTTCAAGACCGAAGACGAAGTAAGAAATCGAAGTGCAGAAGGCTTCATAGTCCGAGACTATCTCGGACGCCGGGCCTTCGTCCACTCCACACTGTCTATGACATCCGCTGACCTTATACGCTTTGCTTTCCAGGCTATCGAGATGGCCAACAACACATCCTACGGGCTTGGCTGTGAGTCAAAAAAGACTCGCTAGACTAAAGACGTCATACAGCTGACTTGCTTCCTCCAGCAACCATCTACACATCCGACATTGCTCGTGCTCTTCGGATTGCAAGCAAACTCGAGGCCGGTACCGTGGGTATCAACTCCGCGTTCGCAACCTCTCCGCAGACGCCGTTTGGTGGCTTCAAGCAGTCTGGATATGGGAGGGAGTCCGGAATCGAGGTGAGCTTCTTCAGACCCGCCATGCTCCATAGCTGCTGACCACTTGCATGTCTCAGGGCCTGAAGAACTACCTCCAACCGAAGACCATCCATGTGAACATGAACGTGCCGGCAAAGAAGTGAGCATCGACAGTACTGTAAAAACAGTGGTGCATGGTGTTCGCAGTCGGGCCACAGCTTCGGCTGAATGTGAGACCAATTCTGAATCGCACAAAGCCGCTGTTTGTAAGCGAATGATGGGGATGGCCACGCGCGAGGTACATAGTCATTGTCACTGCACGAGTGTTTTATGTCTTAGCTTCTGTCAACTCTAGTATTGAGATTGTCGGGCTTAAGCTGTTGTCATGGCTGTTGCAATTCTTCACGAACACTTGTTGCGGTACATGCATATTATGGTCCCTCTGCACTCGGACTGCTACTCGAATACTTGTTTGAATGCAGGAGGGTCGCTAGCTTGCATCATATGAACATCCTGTCGCTTCTTTGGCGAATCTTGAGCTTCGACCAGCAGCCACCTCTGTATTACTGGCGACGAATGAGCGACGCAAGACGCACGCTCCAAAGCGAAAGCAGTTGTCAGGAAACACACTTCGCGATGTCGATCGTGAAGTTGGACTGGCGTGGACGGGAAAGTGCGTCTCACCTCGGGTTAAGTATTGTATCGTTCCTTTCCCTCGAGAATCGTATGCGACCTCTTCTTCCTCCATACCTGCCCTGTCCGGCTCTGGACAAGCATCATATCGCCTATTGTACCTATCCCTTCCTCACAATGGCTTCGTTAAAAGATAGAATCCGAAGTCTGATCAAGAGGAGATCCGGCAAGCAGCCAAACACAACCATTTCGAAAGAATCACCGACTGCACGAACGACCGAGAACACTCCTCCTACTACAGCTCCGGCTCAGCAAAATCTCCAACAACAGCAACCTATACTCACGCAAAATCGTGCGACAGCACCTGCTGTTCAGGCAGCTACTACCAGTGGCACTTTGCAAGTAGCGCTTGTGAACCAATCGAACTCGAGCCAGGTGTTTGCCTACATAAGTACATTACTCCGCTCATGCTCAGGAGACACGTACAACGGTGCTGATGATCCACAGCTGGCCAAGCAATCGACAACAACAACGCTCTCTTCCTCCTCCAAGCAGACGCCAGGACGCCGTACTACCCGTCCAGCCCTTCCGCGACGGGAGCATCTCTCAGTACCAACGTTGCCATCTCTCTGGGCGCTCCCGGCAACACAATCAACACGACCATACCTCGACTTGCCGGTGGCCGAATCTGGTTCTCCGTGGGTGCACCGCTGACATTCAAACTCAATCCCGGCCCAGGCTTGGTTGAGCCCTCGGTCTTCAACCCATCGGATCCGAACTACTATGTCCAATTCGGCTTCTGCGAATTTACGTTCAACTCAGCACAGGTCTTCATAAACATCTCCTACGTCGACTTCGTCAGCGGCGTACCCGTTGCGCTCACTTTGCAGGACACTGATGGATCCCGCAAGCATGTGGGTGGCATGAAGAGCGACGGATTGGCGACAGTCTGCAAGGGCCTCCGAGCTCAGACCGCTAGGGACGGAAGACGTTGGAGTTCGCTCATAGTGCAGAAGAACGGGCAAGACCTGAGAGCGCTGAGTCCGAATTCTGGTATCACGCTGAATCCGGATTGGTTTTCCACGTACTGGACGGACTATGTCAATCGAGGTGATTTTCAAGCTTGGAATGTGAGGATGACCGACTGACATATATGTAGTGTACAGTCAATACTCGTCTAAAGCCTTGACCGTTGACACCCAAGCCTCTTTTGGCGAAGTTCGCGGCCAGGTTGATGCCTCTGGTGCTCTAAACTTCGGCGCAGGAGGTAGCTTCAGGAAGCCGACCAGCGCGGACATCTTTGGCAACTCCACGGGTCCATTCGCGACGGGTGGCAACAGCCAGACGAACGCTATTATTCCACGACTGGCCGCGGCCTTCAATCGGAGCACTCTGCTACTATCGGACCAGGCGCCGAACGGGACCAATCCAAACCAGTACTATCAGGATGCCACGACCAATGTGAGGCAGCCTTCACCCCGTCGCCAACGAAGCAATGCAGCTGACATCTTTGGTAGCATTACTCGAGGATCGTGCATGCAGCGAATGTCGATGGTCTGGGATACGCTTTTCCCTACGACGATGTGACTCCCGATGGAGGTATGAAAGTCGAGTCGCGAATTCGAGCGCGTAAGCTGACTTCTGTACCAGGCAAGCCACAAGAGGGTGCCATCTTCAGCTTCTCACCTGCCAAATTGACTGTCACTATGGGTGGTAACAATGCGAAGGCCAGCTGAGAAATTTCGCTGGACACCGTGGGGGTGAGGCCGAGGAAGAAGTTAAAGCTGCGAAAGCGGGTGGTTGTGATCCCGTATATCTCAGCGATGATTGATCTGCCGCGTCGGAGGCTTGCGAGGTCCAGTATCTGCTTGAATTTATCTGAGATCATGTGTCGTGATACCTGTTTCAGCCGCCGAATGGGTTCAATGCTGCTCGAGTGTTCGAGACCAGTTGCCGTCTCAAAGCTTCCTTCCGACTCTCTCGTGTTGACTTTGCGCTTTTCGAGGTTGCTGACTTCGGCTTGGGACTGCTAAATACTGCCTTGGAGCTAGCATCGGTTCCTTCGCTGCCGGAGCCACCTTTTCCGAACCCTATCAGCTTTGCGCGTAGTCGGTCGGAGTCGTTCTCTGGCAGGAGCTCGATCTCGGTTCCAATGCGGGTTTTGATCGCCTCATCTGCTTCTGCCTCTCGCCTCAACGCTTTCCGGTCGTGGCGAAAGCTTTCTCGCACCCGCCGGTTGGCCCGCCATGGGTCATCCCAGTCTCGATCTCGCGCTTCATACAACTCTTCGATCCGTTTAGTATTATCCTTCACCAGAGCTTTCTCTGCTGCTTTGCCCTCCAGATTTGCAAAGGCATCCTCGCGTCGCTGCTCCCGCTCCTCCGCGGTCAGAATGGGCACTCCATTTTCGCCTTCTCTCACACGATCTTCGGGTTCTCCATAGTCTCTGGCTTTGCCTCCCTCAGTGACCACATAAGCAGTATTCTTCGGGTCCGTCCTGATCTCGATGGTCCCGCTGCAAGCTGTGTGCTTCATGCGAAAACACCAGATCGGAGTCGAGTGGTAGTAGCCGATTTTCTTCTTCTCCGCGTTGAAGCGCACACCCTGGCCTATGATGGCGTGAGGTTTACATGTGTGGCACCAGACGGCATATGGCATCTCGAAGCGGACCGTCTGGAGGCCATTTCGGAGTGTTCCTGGAGCTCGTCGCTTGTGTAAGGCGTTGCCGCTTGTGGTCCCTTCCAGCTCGGGTGGCACATAGCGATTGAAGCCTTGCATGGCGATCACTGTTGCGATGCCTCGCCCATGCAAGAAGTGTTGTCGTTGTTCAGTTGAGTGTGAAGATGTTACAGTCTCACGTCTTGAAACGCGGGCCTTCCTTAAGTTTCGGGCTGAGCTCCGTCCAAACGTACCATGACGCCATGCCTGTTTGAGTCAGCCGCCACTTGCATGATTAAGGAATTTCTCTGTCCGTACGCCTTCCATGAAGACGATCAACAACTACCTCTACACCACAACATTTCGACATATTCCACCATGGCGACTCTTGTACAGACATCTGCTGGACAGCAGGGATCAGCCCATCCCTTCACCTGCAACACCTGCCAGGTCGCATTCAAGTCTGGAGACCTGCAACGAACGCATATGCAGAGCGACTGGCATCGATACAATCTGAAGCGTCGCGTCGCCTCTCTCCCACCGCTCACTTCGGAGATATTCGCCGAGAAGGTCCTTGCGAACAAGGCCTCTGCTGCTGCGACTGCTGCCCGAGCGAGCTTCGAAAAGAGATGTGAGCCATGCGACAAGACATACTACAGCGAAGGCGCATACGTGAACCATCTGGGGAGCCAAAAGCACAAGCTCTTTGTGGCAAGATATCGCGGTATGGATGGAGCTGAGACTGAGAGTATGGCAGACTCTACGTTCACGTTGGGCGAGACGTTGGAGACTGCAAGCACAGTGACCGAGACGGACCCCGCGGCGGAGGAGGATTTCGACGAGGTCGTGGAGGCGGTCAAGCAGACCAAGATCGAAGAGACTCCTGCACCAGCGACACGGCCACAAAACTCAGCTCCCACGACCGCGTCGCAGAGCAATCAAGGTGCTGCAAATGGAGACGCCGCAGAGGATGATGACGAGTACGAGCACAAAGCCGACGTGAAGCAATGCTTGTTCTGCAACTACCTTTCGCCAACCATGGATCTCAACGTCAACCACATGTCGCGACAGCACGGATGCTTCATTCCCGAGCAGGACTACCTCGTCGACCTGGCCGGCCTCATCAATTACCTCAGCGAAACCGTCATCGTCCTACACCAGTGCTTGTACTGCCACAAGCAGATGCACACCGACACTGGCGTACAAACGCACATGCGCGATCGAGGGCATTGCATGATTGCATACGCTACCGAAGACGAGCAGATGGACATTGGTGAATTCTACGACTTCAGCTCAACGTATTCCGATGATGAGAGTGAGGAGGACGAGGATGTACCTGGAGGAGTGAGTCTTGGGGCAAAGAGAGCAGCAAAGACGACTGTGCAAAACGAGAATGGAGAAGATGTGGAGATGGACGGAGACGACGAAGGCTGGGAGAGCGACGCGAGTTCCCTCTCCTCTGTACCCACAGATGAGATCACCTCCGTGCCGATCGACAAGGACCACAAGTACGCGCAACTCGGACTTCACAGACATCATTCGCACGCCGACCCACGACCACACAAGAACAGCGATGGCTTCCATTCCCATGCGCATCAAGGATCTCGTGCAGCATACCACGACGACTACGAGTTGCATCTTCCGTCGGGACGTACTGCTGGTCACCGCAGCCTGAAGCAGTACTATCGACAGAACCTCCGTAACTACCCGTCTGCCGAAGAGCGCCAACAACAACGCATGATTGAGCAGGGCCGTCATCACTCTGACGATGAGGATGCGGAAGAAGAGACGGAGCGCAACGGACGTGGCCGCCAGGTTGTCAGCCGGGCCGATGGCGCTATGGGTATGATTGGTGTCAGCGAAGCAAAGAAGCGTGAAGTCAAGGCGCTTGAGAAACGTCTACAGAAGCAGCAGCGCAAAGCCGAAGCCGACTACCAATGGGGGAATAACCGGAGAGGCAACTTCCAAAAGCACTTCAGGGACCATCTCCTGCAGTAGTGGCTGGTTCGCGTTATGATCAGTCTAGCATCATTGCATGGGTGGAGCATGCGTTGGCAGCAGTGCTGTGCTTTTGCTAGCGGGATATTTGTTATGCAATCGACCTGGTTGACTTCCAATGAGCGGTAACATGGCAGGCTTCATTTTCTTAGTTGCATTTGGGCAAGAAGATACACGTGGTCAGTCCAGACAGGGAGCATAGCGGCCCAAGCAAACGACAGCTACAATATAGAATGAAGTCGTCCGAACACATGTTCGATTCATTGTTCATCCTGTCCTCTCGTGTGACTTTGACTGCCACTTTCACGTGACAATTTGTGCTCGGCTGAAGAAGGTTTGGGGCTTTAATTTGTGGGTCCGGTTCGCCGGACGACCTTTGAACCTTCCCGCCTGTGTTCTTCCTGCGTGCACGACACTTCGTCGTCATGAATCACTCGCATCCTTGACCACAACCACCATCGACACCACGAACGCCCTCATTCATCATGGATCTCCTCAGGCTTGAACAGCAACGTCAGGCTCTCGAACAAACTCTTCAAAACCTGCGTAAAAGCTTGAAGGTCTGGCAAACATGGGAGGCCGAATATGAGGGTTTCAAAGAAGAAATCCAGGAAGCAAAGCCCGAAGACCTGGACCTCGTCAGCATCAGCAAGACCTACAGCGGCGAACTCGTCAACGAGAAGGAGATTCGCGACTTGGCTGGACTGAACACTGATTCTCCTCGCACTTGTCCACAGATCGTCGGCATGGTTTCACGACGTCAGGAATACGTGCAGAAGAACATCGAAACTGTGCAACGTCAATTCTTTGATGCGGAAGCGAAACTGGAGGAGTTGGACTTCGCGGCATATTCTGCTGCCAATCGAGACAACGCGAAGTCTGGTTTGCCACTCACGGAAATTCACGAGGAACTGGACGAAGATGGAAATGTCATCTCCAGCTCGTTGTCGCAACCGGAGGCCGCCACAACGAAGCTGGTGGACGCTTTGCGAAAAGCTGGACTGTCAGATAGCGAACTCAACAATCTCTCATCGGCGGTAGAGAGCGAGCCCGAGGACGATGCTGACGACGACAAAGCTACAAAGCCTGGCGCAACAAATCTCCCATCTGCCATTGTGAATGCTACTTCGCGAGAGATGCCAAACGGCGAAGCCAAGCACATTCACGTCGACCAGGCCGGCTCGGATGGACCATCCATCCGTAAGAAGAGTGTTTCGTTCACCGCAGACACGAAGCCCGCGCCAGCTCTTATTCGTCAAGAGTCAGAAGATGGCAGGAAAAGCGTGTCGTTTGCGGAGAAGGTCGCCGTCATGCCGTCTGCGCCGCCACCAGATTCGAGATCTGTCTCCTTTTCACCGCAGATTGAGGAGATCCCCGCCGAGCCTGCCAAGACTGTCGCGCCTGACGATGATCTCAAAGCCGACATGCAGAAGGCCTTGCGACAGTACTTCAAGCCGGGTGAGAAAGTCGCTGTGCTCGACGAGGAGGGGAAACTTGAGTCAACAGAAATCGTAATTCCCGATAACGAGTCAGAGGAAGATGCCAGACTACGCCGCGAAATGCTAGACTATCATCTCAACGAAGTCGGCCATGTCGTGGCGGAAATGGAGCTCGAGCCTGATGACTATGAACTGGACGAGGAGGACATGGTTTCAACATCAGATCATGCATCTTCAGAGTACCAGGACGAGGACACACCATACACCAGCGGACACTCTGACTCTGACGACGAGGATGAGGACGAATTCGGCCGAACCAAGAAGCGTGTCATCGACGACGATTACCATAAGCAGATGAAAGAGCTCGAGAGCAGACTTATCGGCAATCTCGGACCAGCACCCGCCGCGGAGGATGTCAACGCTCTGGACCCTGAAATCAACCCTGAGGATGTCCGAAGACTTGTGATTCGCGAGAAGAGAAACTCAGCATCGGACCTCAGCTCCGATAGCGAGAAGAAACCAAGCGGCAGCAAGAAGCGCGTTAGCTTCGCCGATGATCTGGACGTCGCACAGCCCGAGTCACCCGCGCTCAAGGCGCAGAAGACCCAAGCTGGCGCTGAGAACGCGGCGCCTATCGTCGGTGCTGTCGCCGAGCGTTCCACTACCCGTCAACCAACACTGCCCTCAGCGCCAACTCCGGCCAAGACATCTCGATTCAAGAAAGCCCGCGAGGTTGAAACAGATTACGAGGAACCTCCCACCGGTCCTGCGGGCATGATCATCGCGGACAAACTCATGGAGCGCCCGACGCCTAGCCGGCGAGTCGCAGCGCCGTCAGAAGACGAGCCGGATGAAGTCATGCAGCGGCGCGAACTCGCTGCTGAGTACTACCGCCGTCGCAACGATATCATTCGTCAGCAAGGTGGATTCAAGGGTACGCCGGACGAGGACGATGCGGAGGGCGAGTTGATGGAAGAGAGGGACGGGAAGATGAAGAAGGTCAGCAGATTTCGGGCTGCGAGGATCAAGCCGTGAGAAGGAGGCGGGTGTGGCAAGTCTTGGATGCCTTTGCGATAGATCATCCTCTGTCGACAGCTAGTCATATCTCCGTAGCATTCCTAGAACATGCAAAGATTCTGCATCAAGCATCATGCACCGTCTGCGACTTTCAGTTGCTGTGACTTCTCTGACTGAACCCTTTCGACTGTTTGCAACTCCAATCATTTCGAGCGACCACCACCAATGTCCTGTCCAACCTGCAAAGAAAAGTCAGTATACGCAGACCCCAAATACAATCAACACCTCAACACCTACCCTATAACTCCCCAACTTCTCCCACTCAATCTTCTGCCTCGTGACAGGCAACTGCCTCCTCAAGCTCTTGAAACTCCCCTCAGCCAACGTCCCAAAAGCCCGATTCAGCTCCTCCTGGAATTTATTATCCGCTTTCGCAATCTCCCTCACCACGCCCTCCGCACTCCCACCCGACGACCCAACGCTCAATTCCAACTTCTTGCTTGTCGACATGCGCACGTTGCCGTCTTCGTAGTAGTGAACGTCTGCTTTGACAGTCCCGCTGAGCGTGTTGGAGGAGGGCGTAAAAGTGTAGGTGCTGCGCCAGCGGCCGTTCCACATGTTTTTCGGGGAGTATTTGTTGGCTACGAGGACGAGGGCGATCGCGGAGTCGGAGGAGATGGGGTAGACGCCGATGGAGGAGGAGGGAAAGTGTTCGGCGGAGGCGGTGGAGAAGGATTTCAGAAGGGAGCGGATGAGGTCGGCGTGTTGGGATTCGAGAGGGTGTTGTTGTGTGTCCGAGGCTTGCTGTGGTTTGGTGAGCTGGGTGAAGAAGAGACGGGATGGTGGTTGATGAGTGGTCGTACCTGCGTGGCATGGTCGACGGCGAATGAGGTCTGGCTGGCTGTGTCGAAGTATCGCCCGTCGCCTAATGAGTTGTACTGGCTTATGATCGTCTGACCATTGTCAGCCATGTTGTCTACAGCCCATTTTGTGCGCATCTCTTACTGCTTCGCTGCTTCCCGGCAGCTTGACCGTTGTGTACTGCTCTTCATTGTACCGCTTGAACGCCGGTTCGAGGGAATTGAGGAGGTTCGGTTGGTTGCTCGCTAATGTCTTGATGTCTGATTGACGGTGTAAGCATCATCGTTTCGGCCGGGTGGTGAGTACTTGGGCGTGAATACCATTGACAACGTTGATGAGCTAGGCCCTGTCAGTATTGTATCTCGCGCGAAAGCAGTTGTTTTGTACCAACCTCTCCTGGTGGTGCCGCCTCGATGAATGAGGCGATAGTGGCCTCTTTGGATCCCATTGTGCTGTTGCTTGTCAAGTGAAGCGATTGGACTGTGGTGGTGTGGTTCAGCTTGCATGTGCTTGAGGTCGCATTGGTGACCCCGCAAAAGTCGGCGGGACCGTGGCGCAGAACGAGAACTCCTTTTCAAACAACATCGCAACCAGGTCAAGACAATGACGGCGACGAATAGTTTCAATTCTTCACTTCTGATATTCGAGTATGACTGTAGAAACACCTGAGCGCCTTCGCTAAATACAATGCCGTCCCGCCTGTCCTGAGCTCATTCGATGCTCATTTTCATCAAGCCATCATTCGTATCAGCCATGGGCTGCAATCCCAGCTTCTTCCCCTGACTGACCAGACTCCCACTCCCCGAAGGCATACTCAACGAGCTTCCCGGCCGCGTCTGCTGTTGAGACTGTGAGCTAGGCATGGAACCGTCGCTCATCGAAGGTGTGCCCGTCCTGTCCTTTCGTTCTGGAGGCATGCCCCACCCAGTCGAATCTCGTTGCGAGGGCGAGTTGGTGAGCACTGGACTGTTCTGCGCGCTCATGCCTGGAGACACTGCGCGTCGCTTGATCGTCGCGATGTCAAAGTCGTCTTCGCGGCGGCGCTTGAATTTCTTCAAATGCATGTCGTCGTTGACACCCGCAGGCATGGGTGTGGCTGCAGATGGCACAAAAGCTTCAGATGCGTCTGAAGCAGATGACCGAGCTCGCGGGCGCCGCCACTGCGTGAAGTCACCCATCGGCGAGTCCATCGTGCCATCCGACATGATGCTGCTGCTTTGTCGCAGGAACCCTGGGGTACCATTCGGAGGCGGCGTGCGCATGGACGGGTCAAACCGGTTCCAGTAGTCCAGTCCTCCACTGTTACGACTCGCATGTGCGGCAAAGTTGGTTCCCAGAGGAACTGCTTTCGGTCCTGCGTCGCCGTCGAGCTCCAATCCGAAGTCTTCTTGGGCAGATTCGGGGACTGCAGGCAAAAGATTTGGAGAAGATTGGGCAGTCATACTTTGTGGTGGCTCCAAATCGAAAGGACCCACGCTGCTATCCCTCTCTCGCACCTGTCGGATCGTCTCGGCCTCTCGTCTCACTTCGCTGTCAACGGGAGCAGCTTCCTCGGCCAGTGCAGCGCGGATGCGTGCGAAGCCTTTCGTCTTTGGTAGAAGATTTTGCCGCCTGGTGACCACCCGCCTGATCACGCCTGGAGTCGATGGCGCTGTCGGTGCTGCCTCGTCTCCGCTGTCATTCCCGCTCGACAAGTGAAGTCCATCCGTACCCATAGCTAAGCTCTCCCGTCTGCTCCGCGCCGCATTCGTCCAAGAGAAGTAGCCGCCGTTAGCAGCTGACTCGATGCTCCGCATGGGCGGGGGAGAAACATTCCGTGGAGAAGCCATAGAACTGTATCCGCTGCCGCTAGCACTGCTTGAGCTCTTCCTGCTTCGTCGTCCAGTCTTGTGTACCCTGCTTGATCGTCTCATCGTCTTCATGAGAGAAGTCTGTGCAGGTGAGAAATGAGCTCCACTGCCCCAAACCGTGCTCGCGGCAGCCGTAGGTGTTGCTTGAGGATTGAATGGCGTGGCTGCTGCATGAGGATTCTGCAGCTTGTGAACTTGTGGTGTGGTGAACATCGGATCTTCGTTGTCGTCTCCGCCCATACTAGCATCTTCGTCACTGTCGCTGCTTTCGTCACTTCCAGAACCCAGCATATTCACGCTGCCCATCGAACTGCTCATTTGTCCTCTGTCAGGGTTGAATGCAGACCACGGCGCGCTGTGTCCATTGAGAACCGGCGAGTCGAGAGCCATGCTGTTCACCGACAGCCTCCGCCCCGGTATTGGCACTGCCTTCTGAGTGATGATCGGAGAAGATCCCGGACTGCTTTGCACGGGAATTGTGGAGTGGTGCAGGTTGGTGCTCGCTCTTGAAAAGTCCAGTCCACGTGAGTGTCTCGGTAGGCTGGTGGCGGGCGAGTGCGACAAGCTCGGTGTCTGCATGAACGTCGTGTGCGAGTCGACTTGCTTTGGTGAAAGCGGAACGGCGAACGGCGTGATGGCAGGAACGGCTTCGGTCACACGTGGCGGAGGGAGTTGGAGGGTCAATCCTCGCGAGAGGAGATCGGGTCGTCGAATGGATCGCGGTGTCGTGGGAATGGCATGGTCGTCTCGACTGCCGAGTCGTTCTCGAAAGGTGGGCGATGGCGCGAGAGACCCGTTGGGGCCATTTGAAGGCGGGTCGGAAAAGCTGCGATGTGCCTTCCCTGGCGTTGAAGCTGGTCGTGCAATGGGCTCTATCAGGCCTGCCATGGTTTCCAACACGATTGTAACATTTGCCCTTTGAGCAGAGAGGCCAGGCGGGTCGCTTGTAGAACTATCTCCTTGAGAGGTTGCTAGCCGTATTACGCCAAGGCTTGATGGTTCTAGTGGAGGTCGAATAAAGATACGATCAGAACGATATGGCCATTGCTGTGTGGTAGCGGTGTAAGGGTTGAGGAGTGGGAGTTCCAATGTCTGAACATGTACGAACGAGACTCTGCTCTCAGCATTGAATCGCATGAGGGATCAACTCATCCTCAACGCCAATCAGAGCGTCACGCGGAGCGCGCCAACGTGAGGTAAGACAGCGTGACGAGAGTGCCCCACCCGATCGTCGGCTAGAAATGCCTCCGACACTTTGCTTGAGCGGTATGAATACGACTAGAATAACCCCCTGAAATTACTTGCTACACACTGACGCCCTCAACAGCCTCCGAACATCTTCTGCATGACAAAAAGCAGGCTCGATCACTTCTGAACACTCCCGGCATAAATCCCTGCGACGACATCGATATCTTCCCAGCTCGCTTCCCATATGCTCAAAACTTCTAAGCGCCACTTCTGTCCGTCACGCCTCATCCTCGCGATCACTCTGCACATCGTACCTTGTACGTCCGCCGAAAGGAAGGGTTTGCTGTCAAGGTCCCACAACGGCGCTTGTCCCCAAAGCTCAAATGTTCCTTCGAGATGAGGTTGTCGGTCGTGGTACAGATCCTTGAAGACGAAATGTTGCTTGCGTCCTGGAGCTGGTTCACGCCACGAGGAAGTCACGCGAGCGTACAGCTCGATAATTGTGTTGTTGCCACTGCGAATGCTTTGACAACCAGCTGATATCGCTTCGCCAACGCGAAAACACGTGCGAAGGACAACACTCTTCGATGCACCGTGTACAGGTGATCGATCCAGAATAGCGTTGGGAAAAGGCTCGCGAACAATGGGTTTGACTGTAGTCTCGGCAACTTTCTTGAGATTGACTGCTTCTGAGTTAGTATGTGAGCCGCACGATGGCCATCTCCCTCACCTACCCAGTATTTGTCGATCAGTGAAAGACATGAGAGCACCGCCGTAGTCATCATTTTCTTCGACATCTCGCATGTTGAGCTTTCGCTCTCGCTTGTTAGGAGTTGCAGGCGTGACGATGGCGGTCTCTTCGATAGCGTCCGCGAGTTCTTCGAGTGCCGCAGGCTCAACCTCGCCAAACTCTTCGTCGCTCACGTAGAACTCTCCAGGCTGAACAATGGCTTCGTCATGGTTGTTGAGATGAGCCGACTGGGACTGTGATATATTGCTGGCGTGATCGAAGCGCGCTGATTCACGTTGCGCAGGAATAGACGGAGCTTCACGTCGACGGCTTGTCCCGTGTGCATCCCACAGCGGCATTGCATTCTCCACGCTGCTTGAGAACGAGGCGGTTGATGAGGGTCCTTGATAGAGGATGCCCGAACCTCCGTTGGCCTTGACATAACCGTAGGACGTGGCTATCGATGTTGAATCGAGTGCGTCCATTGAAGTTGATGGGGCGTAAATAGACATGGGCTTTGCAGCAGTCGCTTCTGACTCGGCTGTGATGGTACTTACTTTGGTTGAGCTCGGGGTAGGCTTGCTGGTGGTTCGCTTTTTCTTTTGATTCGGCTTGAGAGGTGCTGGCCGATCACTCTTGGGCGCAGCATCAGCTTTCGTGACGGCCAGACCATCTTTGACACTGCTTGTACGTTGACGCTTCGGAATTCGTGAGTCGTGTTCATTGGAAGACCGCTTCTTGCCTTGCGACCTTGTCTTCCTGGCCGGAGGTTTCGCCGGCACTGCTACTTCGTCATTCGCACGCCCGAGATAATGAGAGGCGATGGTAGTCGGAGTGTTGTCGCTCTCAGCCGATGAATTGTGAAGTGGAGCAGTCTTGGGCGGTATTGCTGCAGGTCCTGGTCTGAGACCATTGTTTATGGCTGTGAATCCAGCCATGACACGGAAAGACGATAGACGATGAATTGATGCTCGATCGAGAATATTCGGACTCGGTCGAATGTCTCATGTCGCTGCTGTTGATCTGTAAGTCATGTTCGAGATGTATTCGATGAATGTTCGATGATGAAGTGATCGTTGTCGTTGAAGTGAACAAGAACAGTCAAAAAGAGTGAATGCTGCGAGCGGCAGATCTTCGGCTCGGAGTAAGCTCGCAGCAGGAGCCAGCCTCGTCTTGCCTCGTGCACACCTCAGCCACCATGCAGCTTGGACCTCGACGACCTCGACGACCTCTTCTTTGCTATATACAAACCACTGCAACTTCTGTGCACCGAATTGTCGATATCACTACCACCAGTCATTTCTGCCTCCGATCACACAGAGATCTCTGGAGAAACGCCCGGTCGAGGCTGCTGCAATAGCTCGCTACCTATCAGACCGACATCGGGGATCGTTGCTGGTCACGGCCACAGCTCGACCTATTGACAACCATGTTCAACAGCTCGTCAGTAAGTGTATCATGTGTCTATGGCGCTCGAAAGAGCGGGCATGAACCCCTCCTTTGCCGAGTCTGAGCATTCGTTTATCGTCTTGACAGCGACTAATGGTCGACTGCAGAAGAAGCCATACACGGCTGTGACGGTACAAATCGATCGTCTGACCAGCGAGCAATACGAAGAGGATGACTGGACTGGCATCTTTGAGCTTGTCGAAGTAGTCCGGATCCAGGCATCAGGTCCAACAGAAGCAGCCAGGGCGCTTCGCAAGAAGCTGTAAGCCGTCCTGCGATGATGGATTCGACATTCGGTATTGACCGGAAGCAGAAAATACGGCAGTGCGCATCGTCAAATTCGAGCGCTCGTGGTCCTCGATGGTCTGATTCAAAACGCTGGAGGACGTTTCCAGAAGACTTTCGCCGATGAGCCTCTGCTCGAGCGACTACGCTTGATGGCTCGGGATGACATGGTCGATCCGATAGTCCGCGAGAAGTGCAAGGTCTTGTTCGTCCAATGGGCCAACAACTACCAGAAGACTGCTGGACTGGAGCGCATCGCCAATTTGTACAAAGAGTTCCCCAAAACAAAGAGACCTGCAGCTGCACGTGAAAAGGTTCTTCGGGACACCTCAACCGCGGATCCGGACGCCGACAATGAATCTCCCTTCGCTGAGCCGAAGAGTCGATCAAGGTCAAATTCGAAGGCGCAGGCTCCTGGGCCTGCGTCGAGACCGGTAACCCTTACCCCATCCTCATCTGGTTTCTCGCATAAGCTCTTCAAGGAGAAAAAGAGCAGTCATGCGACCGGCAAACCTTTCAACCTCTCCAAAGAAAAGGACAATATGACCAATGCCATCGCCAAAACGTCCATCGCAACCACAAACCTTATGAACGGACTGCAACTCATCAATCGCGAGACAGAACGTGTATCCGAGAATCCCGAGATTATCCGCAGAGTCGATGCGTGTAAATCTTTGCGCCGAAAGATCCTCTACTACATCGCACACGTGGAATCGGACGAATGGATCGGCAGTCTGGTCAACGCTAATGACGAGTTGGTGGACGCTCTTACTGCGTACCACATTATGGACCGAAGTATCAGCGACGACAGCGACAGTGATGCATGGGAGGCTGCGCCTGACCAGGGATCAAGTTCGAACAAGGGCGTGACCTCAGAGACGCAAAATCAGCTGGCCGGCCTCTCATTGAATGAGGCAGCTCCTCCAAAGCCACCTCGGCCGGCTCCGCCATCGATTCCTATGCCTCCGCCGCCGCAAGTGCCTTCACCGAGTCGAATGAAGGCTCCGGTCGAGGAGGATGAAGATGACGATGATCCGTTCGGTGACTCCAATCAGGTCCAGACACCTTTTAACGAAAGACCTGGCATGACATGGAAGGAAGTCTGATAGATGCGAATTCCTTTTTTCGTTGAGAAGAGTACATTCGTTGAACGAAGCGCTCTACCTCGAGATTGATCGAAGGATACACATGCATCCACCAGTTGTGGTTTCACGTCAAGCATTATTAGCATTCCAACAAAGCTGTAGCTAGCTAGATGCCCTGTCGTCGTTCTTGTGCGGCAAACACAGGTGCACGAAACGCATATTCTACTCTTCTGAAAAGCTCTACATGTCACAACGAGTTCTGCTCATCGATTTGCCACCATTCATCCCGACGTAGCTATTGCCAGA
This sequence comes from Zymoseptoria pseudotritici STIR04_4.3.1, assembly GCA_000223685.2. Lineage (NCBI taxonomy): Eukaryota > Fungi > Ascomycota > Dothideomycetes > Mycosphaerellales > Mycosphaerellaceae > Zymoseptoria > Zymoseptoria pseudotritici. The sequence continues at coordinate 147,084 of AFIR01000490.1, forward strand.
TCCAACGACAACGTCCAAGTAATATGTGAGGCAGTGCACGAGACGAGGCACGTGAAAGTTGGCACTAGCTTGCTGCTGACGTTTCCAACCTCAGCCACCCAACCGACAACTGACTTCTTTCTTCTCATTCACCGGCACGACATAACAACCCTCGCACGACAAATCCAGCTACCAGACCTCGATCCCATTCGCACACACACAAGTTGCAACTTGAGCTCGAGATCTACACCCTCGAACGCCTAAGAGAGCCCCTCGGCGAAGGAAAAGCCAACGCCACATCCAACCGACCTCCGCCCAGCATGCCTCCATCCACCACTTCCGCGACCTCCGGCTCTTCCGGTCCATCAGTAACGAAAGGAGCTATCGCAAGGCCTCCCGTCAAGTTGCCGTGCTGGTGCGGTGATGTAAGTACTAAAGTGTAGGAGGCTTGCAGCAACCCGAGACTGTTCCACGGGAATTGCCAGCAGGTCTTGTCCACATCGAATCCTCGTCGACTGGACAATAGCTGACCTATCGAGTCAGGATTGTCAATGCTGCATCATCCCATGTGTACGTGCCTAACCTGCGAACCTGCGAGACGTGTGACCGCGAACGGATGCTGACAGATATCGCGATAGTCTGTGATGTAAACGCCGACTTTGGTTCTACCTGGAGAACTGGCTCTTTTTGGGCCGAAGGTTCTAGGCCGGGGTGGCAATAGTCAAGGCGTTGTATCGAGGCGCGCGAGCGGGGTGCAGCTGTGAATGTTCACGACACTTGCATCATTTGAAGCAATTCGCAGATGGAGGAAAGCAAAGGTGGAAGAATGCATTCAAATGGGTATCGCAACGGTGAAATGAAGTCCAGTCAAGAGCCTCCCTCTCCCCTTCGCACGTCCATCTCTTTCGTAACATTGTCATCCTATACTGATTGTACACCCCGCTCGTGCGCGGTGCTGTTCATACGACAGCCACCTTTACCACCTCCCTACCCATTACGTTTCTAGCCATGCAGTCAAATCTAATGCCCCGGTAAACAAGCCTCCAGCAGGCATGGGACAGTCGCTGTCAACACGCTATGAGACAGCCCTAAGTGGCGAGCTCCTTTGTAAATTCGTCTGACCGCGCATCGCAAGTCGGCTGCTCCACCTCTGTTGCTCGGCCATGAAGTCATCGTTGATTTCGAGAAGTTGTTCCGTTTGCAGGCGGATGCTTTCGAGAGTACCCTCCAGAGTCATTTGACTTGCGGGACCGCCAGCGTCTTCGACAGATGTACTTGAGCCGTCGTGGTCTGATGTTGACCAATCACCTGTGGTCTCGGATTGCGGGCGTGGGGACGCCGGGACATCGGACACTCCCGCAATCTGGGATGGTGTGACCCCAAAGTATTTGAGTGAGGCAAGTTCATCTTGCGCGGCCTTGAGGGCGACGGCCAAGTTGTCGTTGTCCTGCTGAAGCTTGTTATCATCCAGTCCAGCGCGCGCACCACCTCTACGATGAGCTTGAGTTGGGGAGTGACTGTCATCTCCGTCCGAGTCGAAAGTTGACGGTGTTCGGAAAGGGTCCTCGATAGCATTCCCACTGTCCGCGGTTTGAGAGACAAATATGTGAGAGAGGCCTTTCTTCGTGGAGGGCCCATCGTTCTTTGGATGCGAGAAGCCCGATGGGCCGTCTTCTGTGACGGCCTCTGGATGTACTGGAGATTCTTCGTCCATTTGCTGCGTTGCTAGCAAAGGCTGCGTCTGGGATAGTGCTCGAGCTTTCTCAGCCTCTATAGCTTCTTCCAGAGCTGTTCCATTCTCAATTTCCATTCTAGACGTCGTCTCTTCGAGCGTCCTGGCATGCTCGTCGTTCAATGCCTTGATCTTCTCTTCCAGCGTCTCGGCATGCTCGTCGTTCAGTGCGTTAATCTTCTTTTCGAGCGTCCTAGCATGTTCGCTCTTCAACGCATCGATCGCTTCTTCTAGCGTCCTGGAATGCTCGCTGTTCAGTGCATTGATCGTCTCCTCGAGCGTCCTGGCATACTCCCCGCTCAACGCGTGAGTCGTCTCCTCGAGCATTTTGGAGTGTTCAAGCTTCAAGGCCGCGATCGCATCCTCTTGGGCCTTGACGTTTTTCAACTTAAGTGAGGCGATCTCCGCTACGTGCGCTTGCTCGTTTTCGAGAATCACAGCCCTTGCGCGTGCTGCAACTGATCCTTCGAGCTCTTTGACCTGGGAGGCGTGCTGTTCCAGAAGCTCATTTGTGGAGCGAGCGTGCTCATCGTGGAGAGCAGCGACCGCCTTCTCGTGCTCGGTTTTGAGCTCTGCAATTGTGTTCTGCAATTCCTGTCGAACTGCAGATTCGACCTTGGCGGTTTCCTCACTGATCCCCTTTTGCTGGTTCGCTTTGAGCTGCGCATAACTCACTTGAAGATCTTTATACATGTCTTCGTGCTTCTGCTCTTCTTCCTCGAGCTCGCGGTTGTGCTGCATGGTGATCTCGCCCAGCTTTCGCTCGGCATCTTGCTTTCCTTCCAGAGCATTTTCGAGTTTCTTCTGCAGGTCCTCGACGGAGGAAGCGTCGTTGGTGGAAATCTTCTCGTTGAGAGCTGCGACTTCTGCCGCGTTGGCATTCTTGAGTGCAAGAATTTCTGCTTCATGGCTCTCTCGCAGCTCCTGCCTCAGCTTGTCGATTGCTTCGCTGTGGCGCGATAACTTCTCCTCGGAATCTTTGGTGAACGTTTCGAGAACACTCTGAAGACCTTCCGTCTCCTTTCGAGCCTCTGACATCGCCTCCTCAGCGGCCACTTTCGCCTTTTCCGCGTCGTCCAGCGAAGTTTGCATTTCCTCAATGCGAGACTCATGTGCAGTGATTTGTCGCTTGTGCTCAGCCTGACCAGATTGCAGCTCTTGCGCTCGGGCCACAAGGGTCGCATGAGTGCTTTTTAGGTCGTCATGCTGTTTCGTGATAGTTTCATGAACTGCTTCCAATTCGACCCTTTCTTTTTTGAGCTTCTCGTAACTCTCTTGCAGGGTTTCCTTCTCCTGCAAGGCCCGCTCACGGGAGTCCTGCTCATCCTGCAACTTGTGCTGAAGAGCCTGCATCTCGTTCTGCAAGCTTTCTGTGATCTTGCTGGCATTGCTGGTATCCGTTTCGGCATCTTCTCCTGCTTTTCGAATCTTGTCTTGAAGTTCTTCTACCACCTTGCTCAACTCACGATTCTCGTCTTCCTTGGCTTGAGCTTGCTGCTCCGAAGTTTCTTTTCTGGCTTCGGCTTCCAATTTCAGCGCCTCTATGATGCCTCCAAGGCGACTCGTGCTCTCATCCTTGGACGTCCTCTCGTCCTCCACTGTTTGCTGCAAAGTGGACACCTTTGTCTGCAAATCTTCGACAACTGCGCTGGTCGACTGCGAATTCTTCTCCTTCTCTGCCAACGCAGCGACATGTGTCTCCTCGAGACGCCGGGCGCTGTCCTGAAGTTCTTCGATGGTTGTCTCAAAACCGGTCTGCGCCTCCTTGTGCTGCTTTGCCGCGTCCTCCTTGGCTTGCTGAAAGTCTCGAAGCTGAGTCTGAAGATCTTGAATCACAGCTTGTCCATCAGTGCCATCCTGTTGGAGCTTCTGGATTTGTGATTGAAGACTGTCTATGGTCTTTTGCATCTCCTCCGTGACATTGTCGATGTTGCTTTGCTCGCCATCTCTGGCCATGTAAGATTCACTGACCTCATCGCGAAGGTCCTTGATTACCTGCTGCATTTTTGCATCCGACTCCGCGTGCGAAGCACGTTCGGCTTCGCGCAGCTGGGTAAGTTCTTCGAGTTCCTCGCGTAGTTTGCTGACTACATTGTCGGTCTCTTCTGCCTGTTTGGACTGCGTTTCCGAATGAGCCGCACTGCGCTCTTTCTCAGAATCCAACTCTTTGCGAATTCGTTCAGCATCCGAACGGAGCGTGGCTGCAAGATCTTCCGACGTGGCGGCATTGTCTTCATTGCGCTCCTCTGCCGCAGCTAGATCCTTCTGAAGCTGCTCCACTGTCTTTTTTGTTTGTGCAAGATCTTCCGACATCGTCGTATTGGCCTTGTTGCGCTCTTCTGCCGCAACCAAATCATTCTGAAGCTGCTCCACTGTCTTCTTCGTTTGTGCAAGGACCTCGTCACTGCGCCGGCGCTCTGTTTCGAACTCCTCTCGAATTCGTTGCTGCGTCTTATCGGCGGCCTCCTTTTCTTTGGCTTGTGCCTTGGCGTCTTCATCAAGTTTGACCTGGCATCGATCGATTTCTTCCCGCAGATCTCTGACGACAGTGGCGAGCTGATCGCGGTGAGCTTTCTCTTCTTCGAGCTCTTGTTGAAGCTCTTCCTCATTCATGGATGCTCTGTTCTTGGTATCTTTCAGCGCCTCCTCGACAGCCTCGATCTTCGTTTCAACCCCCTCTAGTCGTGAGGATCGATTACGGAAACTCTCAAGCTCTGTCTCCAAGCGCGATATCTCGCCTGAATGTGAAAACTTCAGGGACGTCACACTCTGCTCGTGCTCTGCCTTCAAAGATGCAACGAGGGATTCGTGCGCCTGGCGCAATCGATCCGAAATGGCTTTCTCATCCACTTTCGCGCCTTGAGTAGCCTTCTCAGGGGAAGACGATTGAGCCGCCTCTTTGAGCTGCTTATTCTGACGTTCGAGCTTCTTGATCTCTGATTTCAAGTCCTCAACCTCTTCCGCCAACGTATCCCGGGCCATGCTCTCGCGCAGAAAGCTTTGCATGACTTCCATCTCCCGCATGCTCTGCTCTTGCTCTTTAGTTTCCTTGCTTGGTGCCGTTGATGGCCTTACAGTCTGCTCAGATTGCGCTCGAACATGCTTGACATTGGCCTGCTTCCTGATCTCGTTCTCTGCATCCGAGGAAGCCTTTGTCCTCAAGGTCGGAGTCGCCGGCTTTGATCTGATCTCCAGCTTACGAGGCGTCGCAGGAGAGAAAGGCGGATCGAGCGTGGGCACGCTGGACGTTGTCTCCGCCTCTTCGGGAATTGTGTCCCTTGACACAGGGCGGGTGGTACTCGCTGCGCTTCGGACGGAAGGACTTTTAGGTGGGACTTCGCTGCTGGACTTCGAGGCAGGCGCAGCAGTCTTCGATGGTACCGTCTTAGTGGCTGACGCTGTACTCGTTGCCGTGCGAGCTTTTGTAGGTGTCGAGGAGCGGGTTGAACTAGTGGCACTGGCTCGTGACGAGAGAGTCGAAGGTCGCTTGGGCGGAGCGGACGTGGTCACACTGCTGCCCAACGTTGTCCTTCTTGTCTTCTCTGCGCTCGAATCTGGCCTTGTCGTTCGAGAGCTCAGGGTGGCAGCCGTCGGTGTACGCACCCGTCGGTTCTCCTCTTTCGTGACATCTTCGGTCGATTTCGTAGTGGTCGGCTTGCGAACAGAGGAAGATAGCGGCCGTGTCGGAGGCTTCGTTATGGTCGTACCATTTGTGCGAGACGAAAGCGCACTGCTGGCCGTGGGTTTCGTTGCCGTAGAGCTCAAGCGGGATGAAGTCGCAGCTTGTCTCTTCGCATCGTCGCTTGTCGTCCTGCTGGGCTTCTTGTCCATTGTGCCGCTTGGACAGAAATTCCTCGAGCGTTCTCAGTAGAACAGCGGTGCACTTGAGGCGTTCTCGTTCTGCTAGATATCCATGTTGCAGTCAATTGCGACTTTCGTCGCCGAAGTCCTTCCTTCCTTGATCTCGACACGCGACAGGGGACGGGAGTACGCGACGCCAGAACTCTATTCGAGCCATGGTTCACATATCGAACTGTACACATCTTCAACCAGACCTCGCCTCATATTCGACATCAACACAAAAACATGTGCGCACTGCTGGTCATGAACGATGAGCCCTTCTCCCAGTCCTTCCATTGAGAGAGCTCCTGAGAACAAGGACGTCAAGGAACAGAATGGACAACTAATTACTCCCGCTCTGTCGCCAATCAGCGAGCATGGCAATGGCTCACAGACCTTTCCGCTTCTGTCTGCGGACCGCGATATGCCAGACCTCAATCGCGAGCAGGTGACGAGTAAATCGAGGCAAGACAATGGGAACGAGCGTGAACGAGACAGGAGACGAAGCAGCGAAACGAGGGCGCTCAAGTTGTCCGGCACGCAGATTCACGAGTTGACTACTTCACCGGAATCACTACCTCTTAGGCCCCTGGATGAATTAAGAGGACTCGATGATGCAATCTTGGACCCAGACGACAATGCCGGGTCTCTTACGTTGGATGCTCCATTCGAGCCCAATCGATCACATCCGCCATCACCCTTCCTGGACAGCGAGCCCAGTCTGGCCGCGACTCCTTCCACAATCATACGACCGCGTGCGTCGGCTCGATCCAACTCAACGCCAGTGGAACAACAGACGCGGTCTTCGTTGAAGTCTAGCAAGGGCAAACACCAGCTCCCGCCTCTGAGAATCGACGACGACAAGACCAGAAGACCGAGTGGCCCTTTCAAGCCTTCCCCCAGTCACCCATCGCCCATGCCATCGATGCTTCCGATCCCTCCTCTATCACTCCCCACGTATCTACATCTTGAGTTGTCTTCTGATCGACCTTCTGCACTTTACATTCATCGCTCGCGCAATGCCGACTACACATACGAGTCTTCCAGAATCAAGTTTGAGCGTCTGCTCAACTTTTTGTTGCTCCCACCGAGTCTTGAACAGGTGTTGTGCTTTGGCACGATCGCATGTCTAGACGCGTGGCTTTATACGTTCACCATCCTACCTCTGCGGTTCCTCAAGGCGGTTGTGATTTTCGCGCGGTGGGCGGGCATGGCTATGGCGCAGGAGGTGCGTGACCTGGCGAGCTTCGTGTACAGTGGACTGGGCCGCATATGGCAACGCCAGCGAATTACACCCGGTTCAAGCAGCCGGCATCTCACAGACCCTGTCGTTGCCGAACACAAGCGACCTACAGCAGATACACATGCAGGATCATCTGGCAAGCCTGGGCATGTATCAGTAGTGCCGCCATCACCCACGATCAAAAAGCAAAGATCCGGCTTCCGACACCGACGCAGCCAGTCGAGTCCTTCTGGACTACTACCAAATCACAAGGCGGATCTCTTGCAGGGTCTGCTCATCATCTGCAGCTGCGTGATCCTGATGTGGTTCGATGCCAGTCGTATGTATCACTCTATCAGAGGACAGGCCGCCATCAAACTGTATGTCATTTACAATGTCATTGAGGTGTTCGATCGACTGCTTTCAGCAATTGGGCAAGACATTCTGGAGTGCCTGTTCTCGAAGGAGACTCTTGAACGCGACACAGACGGACGTAGCAAGGTCTTGCGCCCCCTCGGGATGTTTGTGGTGGCACTGATATACAACGTGGTCCACGCTACGGCCTTCTTCTACCAGGTGGTGACGTTGAACGTTGCGGTCAACTCATATTCGAATGCGCTCCTGACCTTGTTAATGAGCAACCAGTTCGTCGAGATCAAAGGCACCGTGTTCAAGAAGTTCGAAAAGGAGAATCTTTTCCAAATTACCTGCGCGGACGTTGTCGAACGTTTTCAACTTTGGCTGATGCTGCTCATAATCGCGCTGCGAAATATCGTCGAAGTTGGTGGTCTTAGCATCAGCATTACAAGCGCCCTCGGCGGCGGCGGCGGCAGTCCTATGGATGCCTTTTCGAGCAATGGAACTGGCATACCTCTCGTATCAGGCTTCGTCATCCCAAAGGCCTTCACAATCTTCCCCAAGTGGACTGGTGAAGTCCTCGGACCATTCCTCATCGTACTGGGAAGCGAGGCGCTGGTCGACTGGTGCAAGCATGCCTATATCAACAAGTTCAACAACATCAAGCCCAACATCTACGGCCGATTTCTGGACGTACTTGCCAAGGACTACTACTCTCATGCATTTTCAGACCAGAACTTGACCAAGCGACTTGGTCTGCCGGTGCTGCCGCTGAGCTGCCTCTTCATCCGAGCTTGCATGCAGACATATCACATGTTTCTCGCCACGCATATGCCTGTCCCTATCCCGTCGGCCGGCACATCCATCGCCGAGCCTCCTGCCTCGACACCGGTGACCACTGCTGCGCTGCAACATATCGACCAGGTCTTCCGCAGAGCACTCGGAAGATCGTCCTTTGGCGCAGGAAACAGTGGCGGTCCGTCATCGATCGCATCGTGGAACATCGACGACTTCATTGCGCTCGCTACAATGGTGATCGTCTTCCTTGCGGTCTACCTTATCATGCTTGCGCTCAAGCTTGTCCTTGGGATGGCGCTACTGTCGTATGCGCGAGGTAGGTATAACGGCATGAAGGAGCGCGAGCGCGAAAGCGTTGACACGCATGGCCGGCGAGTCGGTGGCTGGGGAACAGTGGAAGTGAATGAGGATAAGCGGAGATGGATTTACGAAGACGATCCGGAGGGCTTGGAAAAGTTGAGAAAGAAGGAGAGCGAGGCGCAGGCCCGAGCCGCGAGCAATGAGATGAAGCTCGATCATGTGGACCGGTATGTGATGGCTTCGAAGCGTATATGGTAGACTTGGTATCGACCGACCATCTAGCAGCAATGATAAGCTCAGAAGTCATGTTCCTCTCAGTTTCCACCGAAGTTCCAGACGTCGTCCTCGTCATCTTCTTCATCATCGTCAATTTCACCTGGATCGTCGTCGGCAGCGCTTGTCGCTATAGGTAGGCTTGTGCTAGCCGATGCATCAGGCGTAGGTTTCGTAGCAGCATCCTTCCCTCGTCTCAGCGCTTCGCGTCGTTCGCGCAATGTCCGAGCTCTTGCCTCCAGCCCTTCCATCTCATCAAACTCATCCTCCAACATCCTAACAGCATCTTCCTTTTCGGCCTCCAGCTCCGCATCCCGTTTCCCTCGCTGCGTACTCTGCTCCTCTCTCGCTTGTGCTGCGACTTCTTCCGCAGTCATTGGCGGAGCAGATATGGTATGTTCAGCTTCCTTTGCAGCTTTCTCCGCGGCCATACTAGCTTCCATTTCTGCCAGTTCGCGCTCAAACGCTGCCATCTCTGCTGGATCCTCCTGCTCCTCGGTATTCGCCTGTTGTGTTCGTCCATTCGATGGCAAACTGGAGATTGACTCTGCAGGTGCTTGAAGAGGTCCGGCAATGCTGTCCTCTCCATCTCCTTCTTCTTCAACTCCAGCAGAGAAGGTCACAGACTTCGCTTTCTTCCGTTCGTCTAATCCCGGACTGTCCTGTGCCTTGCGCTTCTTGTTGCCTCCATTCGTAGCTTTTGTTGCAGCAGCGTCCTGCGCCCTGCTCTGCCGAAGCGTGTGTCCGGTGCTGTGGAGATGTCCCGACCATGTCGCTTCACTTTTGATCAACTGTTCGCAAAGATTGCACAACAGCTTCCCGTCAGAGGTGTAGGATGCGTGGGGATGTGTGATTCGTCGCGCTTCTCGTTGCTGTCGAAGCATTGACCGTACGTCCCCCATGATGTTGGTCTGGTGCAGAATGTCGATTTCGGGAAGTGAAGCTACCGTAGCTTACAGACAGGTAGAACCACCTTACGAAGCGTTCTGTCACGAAGTGAGCGACGGGACTTTTGGCCGTCCACGTGCTGGCGAGATTACTCATCGTGCCGTCCGAGCGGAGAACTTGACTTGAGCACAGAGCATCGAAGACAAATGCCGCGACGACTCACGAGCTGAGCATCCTCACGACCACAACCTCACAACCAGCAGCCTCACTCACCAACCGCATATCGCCACCTCCTCCCGACCTGATACCGCAACGACCCGAGTCGCAAGAGCTCGGCGATTCCGAAAAACACATAACCGCAGGCATCAAATCTCTCGCGTGACCGGCGCGGCAGCTTTTGTTTTTGTTGTCTCTCGGTGGACGAAGAACGACAGCGAGTATTGCGCGTCTTTGTGGACTGCGCATTTCTTCGTTGCTCATCGCTCATTTCGGAACGGCCAGCAACGTTAGCGACTGACGAGTGCTGCTTGACCGCCACTGCCCGGCGCGAAGGAGCTTTAGACACTCCAGTCGTCTCTTCTTTACACAGACATATCACTTCATCCATATCAGCTTGGTGTTCTTCTTATACCGCAAGCTTGTATTGCAGCTTCTCCCTGCCGTCAGCAGACCTGCGCTGCGCCTGAGTGGAGCTGCGTATATCTAGATCCTGCGTGAAGTACTGAGAGAGCGCTTGAACTCGTTGTGTACTCTGCTGCCATATTCCGCGCCACGGCCTCTACCGCCAACATGTCAGGTAAGCATGCTCCCTTCAATGTGGGCGGCAATCGCGCAGACGCGTTGAATCCGCACCACATCACCCACGCGCCGCAAGCACACCTTGCTAACATTCCAACAGATGAGCCTCGGAGATCTGGACGGGCCACGAAGGGGCAGCATAAGAACGCCTCGTCCTCGCCTGCGCCTCAGCCGAAGCCCACAAAGGGCTCGAAGACCAAGCAGACCAAGAAGTCTGCCGAACCCGACCCAGCCGAAGAAGAAGAAGAAGATGAGGATGATGAGATTCGCTGCATCTGCGGCAACACAAATCCAAAGGACAAGCGCGCGTTCATTGGATGCGACGCCTGCTCAGTGTGGCAGCACAATATCTGCATGGGCATTCCGGACGATCAAGACGACATACCAGAGCATTACTTCTGTGAGGAGTGCCGGCCCGAGGAGCACCAAGAGACGATTGACGCAATTGCGCGAGGAGAGAAGATATGGGAGACGCGCAACAAGATATACTTGAACGAGAAGAAAATGAGCAAGAGCCGCAAGAGCAAGGGAAGAGCAGGTGAAGATGGCAAGCCAGCGTGGCTCAAAAAGGATATACCACCTGTCCAGGAAGCAGCACCACAAGAAGAGCAGGAGGAGGAGACGAAGCCGGAGGTCGCAGAACCTGTCCCTGTCCCTCAAGTCGCGTCCAATGGCCGCCAGGAGTCGAGCAACAAGCGCAAGCGCGAGGAGCCTGTGGAAGAGCCCGCTGCGACGACGGACGTGGCAGCGGCCGACGCGAAGGCGTCTCGCACTAGCAGACAGGACAAACGCCGCAAGTCATCTGTGCCTCCAGTTAAAGCCGTGCCAGACACTGCAATGGCACTCGTCAGCATCGACCAATTGCCAAAGAATCGACAGGGTGTCGCACAAGGGATCTCGACCGTCATCATTAAAGACCTAGAGGCGAAGTCAAAGGCGGGCTACAAGATTCCGAATGGTCAGACTGCCCAAGCCTTGGGCGATCAGCTCGCGACGAGAATCGAGTACGAGCTCGACATGGTGCACGGTGTTGGCCAGCCTGATTACAGGACCCAGTTCATGGCTATTCGTGCAAACTTAGTCCAGAACAAGACATTGCTTGAGCGGCTGATCAACGGATCGCTGAGCGCAAACGAGCTCGCGACTATGAGCACGAGTGACATGGCCAGTGAAGAGTTGCAGCGCGAGCGCGCGGAGCTAAAGGAGGTTCTGGACCGCCAAGCCGTGGCCATTGTTGAAGAAGGCCCCCGATATGCCCAGGATCACAAAGGCTACAGACTGATCGAGGACGAGACCAGAAGCGCGGAGCCTACTCAGGATATACAGGCAGCCGCGCAGAGACCAAGCGTGTCACATGAGAGAAGTGGCAGTTTCACCAACAGTGGTTCGCCCGTGCAAACTCACCAACGACCACTCAGCGTCGACGTAAGCAAATCACAGGACCAGTCCGGCGACCGTCGCCCATCAAGCCAGCAATTCGATATGGGCAGTATCTGGGCGAAGACATCAGCGCAGTCGCCGACAGTAGGCAGCACACCCTCTGCGCCGCGCCCAATGCAAGCGCCAGCTCGCCGCCAAAGCTCAACGCAAAACGGAGCCAAGGATGACCCGGACGTGGATCGTATGCTCCAGGACAATGACGACTACGCACCGGTCGAGACTACCGGAGAGGATACAATTGTGTGGCGCGGTAAGCTCGTGCAAAACACCGAGGAATCCGCGCCGACTGTCAATGCACGTTTCGTCGCTGGTCGCGACCTCGCACCCACAGTATCATGGAACAGCCTTCTTCCGAACAAATTGTCGATCGATGGTCGCTTGCAAATTAAGAAGGCAGAGGATTATCTGTGCGGTCTCCGATGGAGCTCAAGCAGCGACGTGACTGTGCTGTCGCTCAAGCCCTACGACAATGCTGCGGCTTTCAACGAAGTTTTCGACTACTTCAACAGCCGCCAGCGCTACGCCGTCATTGAGAAGGACAAGCCGCCCATGGTCAAGGACTTGTACATCATTCCGATTGAGGTTGGCGGTAAGCTTCCATCCCATGTGGAGATGCTCGAGCACTGCAGTATCAAGCAGCCAATCGAAGAAAGATTGCTTCTCGCGACCTTGATCGTTGCGCGCACGTCAGACAGCCCTGTTCCCGTCCAAGAGACACCGGTCCAAATGCAGCCTAATGGCCAGTTCCCACCACATGTGCGTCAGAGCATAGGAGGCCCGTCAGGATCTCCGCTGAACGGCCAAAATCCGACGTTCTCGCCGCCGAATGCGACTGGATACGGTGCACCGCAGGCCAACGCTTTCCCGCCGAACCCCTATGGCCCGCCGCCGCCAGTGCAACAGCGCCACTCCGATCCTTTGGTTGAGCGCATACTGGGCGACATGCAGTTCGCGCCCACCGTCCAGATGATCTTCCGAGAGGCAGTCACTTTGACTGAAGAACAGCTTCGTAACCTGAGACTGATCCTCGATTCAGACAAGAATGCTGCCACCGACTTTCAGGCTCTTGCGGATAAGCTGTACGGCCAGCGTCCTTGACTGTGATCTTTGCGGGGGACATGCAGGGCACAACCAAGCAGAAGGATGTACATCCTAGGATGGGGAGGCATAGGATGCCCTCGCCTTTGACAGCGTGGTTCGAGAAGATTGTCAGAGACAGGATGGGATATCTTTGACGTTCATTCGTGGAAGCGGCTTGTGATAGCTGCTAGTCTTTTGTGATACCCTTTGCAAATTGCTCCGTGTCTACGGACATAAGAAGAGGGCATGGGAGGATGGATTGAGGTGGGAAATGGAACTCGAAGATATGGGAGCGACGCTCGTATGCAATGCAATGCAACAGCCGTCAATGCGATTCGTTAGTGAGATTCTTGTTTTTCATGTCATAGTCGAATTGCACATATTCGCATTCAGTGTAATAGAGTACCGTATGTCGCATGTTTCAAAAGAAGTTCTTTGTCCCATTCCCGTCATGTCTGAGTTCGTGGGGCTGGAAATCTTCCCCCACCATTGGACAGTCATAAATCCGATAAATATTTACCTCGAACAACCCACCATTCCTCCTCGCCCGTACCTCGCCAACCAACAAACCTCAACATGGCAGCCGAGCAAGCGGCCGACACCGTCAAGGATGCTGTCAACAATGTGGCAGAGAAGGTGTCTCAACTCACGACTTCTGAGCCGGCCCCGAACCTCGTACTGGACGAAGTGACCGGAGAGAAGGTCTCCAAGTCGGAGTTCAAGAAGAGGCAGAAGCAGCGCGAGAAGGAGGTGAAGAAGGCGGAGAAAGAGGCTACTAGACAACCACCGCCACAAGCTAAGCGTAAGGCTGGCAGCGCCGAGGAGGATGAGGCCAAACTGAACCCGAATGTGAGTTAAAAGGATGTAGTGGATTGCATCCACAAAAGGACGCAAGCGAAGCATTGGAGCTCTTCACTGACATATCATGGCTCAGCAATACTTCGAGATCCGCTCTCGCGCGGTCAAGCGCATGAAGGAGACGAACAGCCCAAACCCATACCCGCACAAGTTCCATGTTACCTATGACCTGGCCAACTTCGAGAAGGACTTTGGACACCTCAAAAAGGGCGAATTTATCAAGGAGAAGGTGATGAGCATCGGATGCCGGATCTACAACATTCGCGTTGCTGGAGATAATCTTCGTTTCTACGAGGTCTCAGTCAATGGCGCAGAGATTCAAATCATGGCTCAGAACTTCGAAAACACAAGTGAGGTCCCGTTCGCCGATCAGCATGAGATCCTGAGAAGAGGAGACATCATCGGAGTAACTGGCTATCCGGGACGGACAAACCCCAAGAGAGAGGACAACCCAGGAGAACTATCGATTTTCGCGCAGAACGTGGTTTTGCTCGCACCTTGCCTACACCAAATTCCTTCTGAGCATTATGGGTTCAAGGACTTGGAGGAGCGATACCGCAACCGTCACTTGGATTTGATCATGAACAAGAGCACTGTCCAGACGTTCAAGGCGCGGTCTAACATTGTCAAATTCATTCGCAACTACTTTGACAACAATGGTTTCTACGAGGTGGAGACTCCTATCCTGCTCAAGTCGGCTGGTGGTGCCACTGCGGAGCCCTTCTACACCGAGCACAACGACTTGAAGATGACTTTGGCTCTCCGCATCGCCACTGAGCTGCCGCTCAAGCAACTTGTCATTGGAGGCATTCACAAGGTGTACGAGATTGGCAGGCAATTCCGCAATGAGGGCATCGATCTGACACACAACCCCGAATTCACCACCTGCGAGTATTACGAGGCGTTCGCTGATGTCTACGACGTCATGGACCGTACTGAGGAGCTCGTGGAGGCCATGGTCACGGAGGTTACTGGCGGTCTGCAGACCAAGTTCACTACTCAGACTGGCGAGGTCTACGATGTCAACTGGGCCAAGCCATGGAAGCGCGTGGAGATGATGCCCGCATTGGAGGAGGCCTGTGGAGAGAAGTTCCCACCGGGCGACCAGCTGCACACTGACGAGACCAACCAATTCTTGCGACGCATCTTGAAGAAGGTCAACGTGGAATGCACACCACCACTCACAAACGCCCGCATGATTGACAAGCTCGTGGGCGAGTTCATCGAGGAGAAGTGTATCAACCCAACCTTCATCACTGGCCACCCGCAGATGATGAGTCCCCTGGCCAAGTACCACCGCACAAACACCGGTCTGTGCGAGCGGTTCGAGGCTTTCGTCTGCAAGAAGGAGATCGTCAACGCTTACACTGAGTTGAACGATCCTTTCGATCAGCGTCTGCGGTTCGAGGAGCAGGCAAGACAGAAGGCGCAAGGTGATGCGGAGGCGCAACCGCTGGATCAGGGCTTCTTGACCGCGATGGAATACGGGCTCCCACCTACTGGTGGATGGGGAATGGGCATTGATCGCATGACCATGTTCTTGACCAACAACTACAGCATCAAGGAAGTGTTGACCTTCCCGTTCATGAAGGATCAAGATCTTGCGCCGAAGCCCAAGGCTGCAGAGGTTACTGGTGTTGAGCCGATGCCTGAAGAGGGGATTCGTAAGTGATACCCATATCGTATGAATTGGTTCAGGCTTGCTAACGAAGGACGACAGCACACAAATAGATGACTGGAGACTGATCGAATACCAGGACGACGAAAGGCATGAGCACGAGAGATGGATGACCTGATGTGGTCGACAGCGAAGCTATATATCTAGCAAAGAGCGCAAGAAGCTGTCTATTGGCAGGTCTTGTACCTTAGCATGACTGATCGCGCCCAAAATGAACAAAGTGTCCCTCGAATCACTCCTGTCCAAGTCAACAACGATCGTCACCGTCACACTGGACTAATTTCAACTCTTGTCGCTCAATCTGTGCACCGTAATTGTCACCCATCACTCCTGCCTCGCGACTCAGGCAGCATGATTTCGTGCCGTAACGTCTTTCGATACTGAACATCGACGACAGATTTCTCTTTCACCCTCGTCGTTCTCGGTCTCAATCGTTTGCACAGCCACTCTGCGCCTCGGATGTGGCGTTGAAACCACCACTCACCACTCAGAACGCCAACTCAGCTGCGATAGCCATGCACTCTTTTACCGCCTGTCGCAGCTCCAAGCTACTAGCCATGGCGATGGCCACCAACGTCAGGCCTGGACTATATGCCTCATGCATGTCCAGGTCTCTCGAAAAACTTGACACCACACGGAACCGACGAAGAGCCTGACGAGATAGTCTAACAACCACATGCGCATCACTGCCTGAGCCCTTCTCTTACCGCCCAAGACGCCGAGCGAATCGCATCGCAACAGTACGATCATTCGTCCTCGCCGTCCGAACCCCAGCAATCTGCAGGCGACAGGCGACAGCAGTATCGCCGCAATAGTTCCCGGACACGTCGACGCAAACGCATTCGTTCTCCGCTTGCACCCGCTGTCACTCGCCTTCACATCCGAAGCGGGAAGCAGGCCTTCGGATCGTCACATATCTACTTCTGGCTCTCCAGGTGCTTCTCAAGATTGGACGAACGGGACATCAAAGTTCCATTGTGTCTACGGACAAGCAGACTATTCTCGACCTTTGTTCCGCCGCCAACAAAGACTTGGCTATCTGTCAACACTCGATCGACCTCGTGGCAACGGAGCCTTGTACATACACATACATCAAGACCAGCAGCCATATTCCTACCGCATTCAGCATTCACGAATTCAACGAACGACAACTTGCTGGTCAGGTCACACGGATACATATTGAGGGTTAAAAGCTGTGCACCTACAACAACAGCATCCAACCATGGTCGCCATAGGCCAGACGATCACGATCGTCAACAAATCAGGAAAGGTTGTTGGAACCTCCAAACATATCGTTAATGTCTTCAAGGAGGCCAAGAGCGCTTATGCCGAGAAGAAGGCAGAGATCAAGGCCAACAGGAAGGCGAAGCAGGATCTAGAAGAGGATGAGCTGAAGGCACAAAAGGCACTTCGTGTCATGACAATTGAAGACGACAAGAGCGATACGAGTTCAAAACATGGCTCCAGGAGAGGCAGTGACAGCGGACGTTCGACAAGGAGAAAGCCCGTTCCAAGCCGCGGCAGGCAACGACCGCCGGTCGAGCGCGGTGTATCGGACAGCTTCTATGCTAACGATGGACTGGTCAGGCATGACTCACTCCGTCCCTCACCACTGCGACAAGGCTCTACTGTATCCCTCGGCGAAGACGATCCACGTATGCATGAGCTCACGCGGAGACATACCGATGGTATGCAGCTTCACCATAAGCGAGTCAAAGGCTCCGCGCGGAGCGCCAGCGCCGACGACATCGACATGGATCTTGCGTATGGCGAACTACCGCCGCCTCTTCCCGCCAGAAAGGGTGATGAGGAGGTGGAGCTCCGAACCAAAATGTCTGCATTGCAACGTCTTCTTGATGAAGCAAATTGCGTACAGCATTCTGCAACAGCTACAATCGAGAACCTCCAGAAGAACCCTGAAGCTCTCGCAGCCGTCGCTCTGACTCTTGCCGAAATCTCCAATCTCGTCGCCAAAATGAGTCCCGGCGCCATCATGGCAATGAAGAGCGCCTTTCCCGCTATCCTCGCTCTGCTCGCGAGTCCGCAATTCGCCATCGCTGCTGGTGTCGGCGTCGGCGTCACGATCATCGCCTTCGGCGGCTACAAAATCATCAAGAAGATCAAAGCAAGGGATGAGAAGAAGTTGCTGGAGGACGGCGTTGCAATCCCGGACAGTCCTACGGAGGAGATGGACGAACTGCGCGAACTGGATCGAATCGAAATGTGGCGTCGTGGTATCGCCGACGAGCAGGCTGCAAGCTCAGTCGGAACCAGCGTCGAGGGGAATTTTGTCACCCCTGGCGCGACGCGGACATTGATTGAGGAGGGAAAGATCACAGAGGCGGACCTTAAGCCGAAGGAGAAGAAGCATCGCAAGAAGAAGTCGCGGAGTGAGGCGAGTGGGTCTACTAGCAAGACGAGTAAGACGAAGAAGACGAAGGCTTCGAAGGAGCCGTCGATGTTCCGATCGCTCTTCAAGGGGAATGCATGAACATGGTTGAGATTTCGGTGGATTTGGTTAGATTTTGCATGTGAGCGCTTGAGCGAATGAGATTGGGATCATCTGCCTATGTAGCGGGCTTTGCAGATGATGAATGAATTCATGAAGTCATGATGGTGATGCATCTCAGTCGTGCCACACTCTTCGGTCGGGTTCGGTTGCCTCTTGCTCCTGTGTCTTTCATTTGGCTTAACTGAAAGTTCCTCGTAGCCCAGGCGTGCTGTCCTGTTCTGCAGGCTGTCGTCCATTCTTACAAGCCATGCTTGTGCTCCTCGCCCTCGTCATTCTTCTCCCCATCCAACTTCATCGTAACCTTCCAAGCAGGTAACTCAACCAATCCATCCTCCAACCAGAAAACAATCTCATTGATCGGTAGACCCGCATAGCTGATCTGATCCACGTCCGTGACACACTGATCGTCCCAGACAGGCTTCACCTTCCCGTCCTCCACCCGTTCATGAACGATCAACATCCTCCAAATCTCGCCTTGCTGCGTCGTTTCGTTCTTGTACAACAGCGTCGGCACGAGCTGGACGTGCCATGGAGCGGAAGAGCCGAAGTCGTCATCGTTCCCTGATAGGACGCCGTTGAGAATGTCTGTACTGTTTGATATTGCCGCTGTCAGCTGCAAGCCTTTTGAGGCAGATGCTGTCAGAGTGAGGGAGGAGTTGAGAGAGGGATCCACGGCCCTGAAGCTTCCCGTGTGGCTTTGGGCGAGACTGGACCAGATCGCGGCTTCGGCGGCTTGAACAACGCTGACGGTGACGAGCTCATTGATCTCATCAAGGAGCTCTGAATTGCCACCGATGAGTATCGTGATGCCGAGGTTGAACTCTTCGAGAATGATGATCCGAGTGAAGTAGCCCGGAAGCCCACCAGACTTTGTCGCGAACTGGAAGAGGTGATCTGTTAGCTCCTGTGCTTCGTTCAAGATTGGACATGGCTGTGGAGTACTCCGTACCGTGATAGGTCGACGACTCTCTTTGAGTACGCGATCAGAACGGAATATCTCGAACGGCATGCCGTAGAAGCTGTTCGTGCCTGTAGCCCAGCTCCCAGGCATGAGCCAGTTGACACCAGTGGCCAGAGTATTGAAGTGGGTCAAGATGTAGCGGACAAACTTGCTCATGTCGGAGCTACACGAATACAATCCGCCGGTAGGATTTTGAACTCCTTCGTCGATGTCCTACGATGTATTGTCAACAAAAAGCTTCAGGTCGTGCCTTGAACGATTGACTGGAACTCACCCAATAATTACCACTTCCTGGAACGACCGGAAGGACTGCATACTTGTCGGACGGCTTTGAAAAGGAGCTAGAGCCCATACCAAGGGGCTTCAAGACTGCCTCGACAATGTACTCTTCGTATGGCATTCCAGTGACTTCTTCGATCACGAGGCCCAGCAGATCAAAGTTAACATTCGAATACGTTGACTTCTGATTCGGCGCGAAAAGCGGCTTTGCAGATTTGAGTCGCTTCAGTAGATCTGCGCGGCCGCACGGCTTGTAGTTGTTCTGTGTTACTTCAGCTGCCGTTACCCCTGGATCACATTGTCGCTCTTACATATTCGTCGCAAGCAGGCAGAGACTCCTTAGATGCCGGTGGCAGACCGAGTTTTAGAGCGTCATCCGCGAGATTCAAAAGGTCGCTCTGGCCAAATTCTCGAGGAATGCCCGAGAGCTGACTAGCCATACTGCGAATCGTAATGTCTTTCCATGGTATAGTGAAGTCTGAGGAATCGAGCTCGGGGATGTGCTTGATCACAGGATCATCCAGACTCAAGTTTCCAGCATGATGTTGATGAAGAATTGCCAGAGTCGTGAAGGTCTTTGTGATCGAAGCTATCCTGTACAGGCTCGAAGAGCTGACGTTCTGATCACCCGGCCGTGTCTCATTGAGGACTTTGGCTGTGTGGAAAGCACTCCACAAGGTCTCGGTGCCGGATGTCACTTCGACAGACACCGATGACGATTTGTACTTTTCTTGATCAAGTATGTCACGCAGACTGGCCTCGATAACCGGGAAAGCTGACTTCAGGTCCTCCTTATTCCAGCTGGGGATCGGGAACGCTGGCGATGGTTCGTAGCAGGTTGCAGCAGCGATGTCGAGGATGCAAACCAGCAGTAGGATCATCTTTGATAACATGATGTGCGGATCACATACATGGAGTCGTGAAAGCGACTGAGAGACCTGAGCTGAGGCTGAGGAAAGATAAGGTGAGCAAGGATCTACGGAGCTCGGGTTCAGAAGGATTCACTTCATGCGGCTATAGTCAAACCTTAAAATTGAGCATTAGTACCGTAGTGCCCAAGGTATCTATCGCCTAGAGTTGTTCCATCACGCAATTCAATTGACCTGGACACCATTTGTTTCATAGGCCAGTTCATCGTTGAGCATATTGTGGTTTCATAATTCGTTCATTCAAAGACTATCTGTGCACATCAGCCTGATAACAGCCCAATCGACGTCAATGGCCGCTGGTGCGGAGACTGATCCCATCATCCCTGCACATCATGTCAAGACAATCCTACTTTACCCTCCATTGAGACCTCCCAGTACTCGAACATCAGAACTAACGCCAAAGTCGCAAATCTGTCCGCCTTCGCCAACCACACAATCCTTTGCGCTCACCGTTGATCCAATCGACTCTGCTCAATGGGCAAGCCCTGTACCGCGCCACTTTCGATATTTCTTGCAGAGATCCTCCAGCCGGTTCAGCGACGACTCATCGATGTAGCCCTTGATTTGAAAGACAGTTTGCTCGCGCGAGGATTTCTCTCTGGTGAAATGAACAACAGAAGTTGGCTTCAATTGCGGTCCACCACCATTCCAAGTCGCGACCCTCAGATGGGGATGCTCGCTTTGAGCGTTGAAATCCTTCTTCGGGAAGTTCGCCGAACGGATTGAGACGTGCTCGGTCTTGAAGTCTTCTGCTTTCCCGTAAAGCCCTTTATTGTTGTAAGTGTAGATGGGCACCTCAGTCCAGTGCTGTTCGTGAACGCTCGTGACGATGAAGAATCTCACTTTTCGGATGAAGCTGAGGCCACTCCCCTTGGGTCCGTCGAATATGTCCACACCATTGGCAAATGCATTGGGATCGGTATTCTCTTCGAGGTCGAAGTGCTTGACAATGGCGCCCGGCTTAAGGGTCTTCTTCAGCGCTCCGCGTTCGACCGTAAGTCCACCAAACTTAGTTCCCCATGTGAAGGCCGTTTTACCAGGCCCTTTGACAATGAAGTCGTCTTGTGCAGTGGACAAGGCGTTGTCGGGTGGAGGATCGTTCAGCGCACCGGGCTCGACATCGAGTTTGAGTGTAGAAAGTGATTGCGCTAATCCGTTGATGGCAATGGGTGGCGGCACTGGAACTTGCACATCGTCCTTGTGACCATGACTCGTACCGCTGGCATCGTGTGAGCTCCCAGTCTCTTCCTGTTCTTCAGGCTTGACCTGTTCAATCTTAGAGCCATGCAATTTCGCCTTGATCCCCCCAATCCAACGCGGTCGGGACACACTTGCGCCAGGAGCTGGCTTGCGGCTTCGCTTGGATTTGTTCATGCTGGATTGGAGTTTGGAGATGTCTGAATCTGTCTGTAGGTTGCTTCTTGTTCATGGCCTTGAACAGATTGCGTGTCTGGGTATAAGTAGTGAAATGAGATAGTCCATAGTGTGTCCAGTGTCGAGTGCCGAGTGTCTCGTGTAGCCCTCGACATTGTGAATGGAACGGTCTGACTTTTCCGATTCACGGGCTCGGAGGATGCCAAAGCTTGGGGACAGTGGTGATTTGAAGGCTGAGATCTGTCTCAAGGTGTTACGTGCCGTGTGCCGTGTGCCGTCCGTCACTCGAAGCTGTGAATGAGAAGTAGCAGCTTCTTCTTTCGCATAAGACAAAGACCACACCCCGACATTGTGAGCAGAATTCGTTTGTTCGTCGGGGTCACGGACAAAGAGCCACAAATATTAAAGCGAACACTTCTGCTTGCTGGTATTTTGTCTTCTTCAGGACCTTTCCGCACGACAGATTTTACAGCATTCAGCATATCCCAAACATGGTCGAGCAGACAATGAGGAGCGCAATGGCGCAATGTGGACGAGCGCAAGTTGCTAGGTGCAAGCGGATCATCAAGCGAATCTGTCATCCAACAAGCAGGGTATTCAGAAGCAGCAAATTGTGCATCGATCCGAGCCAGCTTGAGCGCATGGATGAGCTGACAGGGGCCATTCGCTCACACGCACGGGATAGCCATCTATTGACTAGACGTCTCACTGCTCTGCAAGAAGGTCATTCTCAATTGTGGGATGCCATTTGCGAGACGCATGACCAGATTGAGCAGGCTCAAATTGCCGAGAACGAGACGGATGTCCGGCGGATGTTTGCAAGGGCACGAAAGCTACGACAGCGGATGGAGGACTTCGACGCCAAGCAGGAAGAAGTGAAATCGGAGATGAAGGTTCTCGACGACGCTCTCCAGATTTTGAGAGCAGAGCTGTGCAGCCTTCTCGAGCTTAATCTCACCGAGCAGGGCCTCGTCAAACGAGTTGCTACACCCGTGGAAGAAGAATCTCAACCCGAGGTTGCGCTGAGCCTGGGAGTATGCTTGTCGACATCAGACCTCGGAGCAGATCGTGCAACCGCCCCTTCCGGAACAGATTCAAGTTCCGACGATCCAAGTTCCGACGATTCCGACGATGAGGAACTCTCCCCTGAGCAGATGCGGGAGAAAGAGAAAGACGACCAGCTGTTGTGGGCCAGAGTCGCTTTCGAGGAAACAGGGGCCGCAGCCAATAGAGCAGACGCCGCGTTCGAAGCCCGATTCGACAAGTTCGATGCGGAGATAGCTCGGCACGAGCGAAAGCTTGCAGCTGGGGAAGAGGTCGAGGATATTCAGGAGATGTATCTCCGGCATTTCCACGAAACTCGACGCTTAACGCAGGAATTTGCCAAAGCAGAAGAAGACTACTATAAGGCTAAAGATGCTGCATTAGCTGCCGGGGTCGACCTGCGAGAGGAAGACCTCGGATCGGGCTTTTTGGACTATCCAGACGACGGCTATCGCCTGAGCGAGGCAAAGGAGGATGCAGGTCCAGTCGACCACATTCGAATAGCAAATTGGATCGAGACAGTCTCGTCGCATGAGATTGAGATCGAAGACCAGATCGAGGGCGAGGCAGCCGGCACCATCGAGGACTGGGATGCGGAGTCTATTGAGATGTGCGATAGCCGGAGCATGGTGGCGGAAGGTCCTGAGCGGCGTCGAATCCTGAAGTGGGAGGCATCGTTGAGGTCTCAGGGGCTTGGACAGAGACCTAGCGCCCCTATGGAGTCCAAAGTCGAGAGCGAGAAAAGTACTGAGGACAATGCGGTGCACAACGTGGAGTTGTTTGCCTGCTTGCCGTTCTTTCGTCCATAGCAGAATTTATGCCATATACCGTCGACATCATGTACCAGACGGTCGTATTCTCGTTATCATCCAGTCCAGAAAGTTGCTATCGATGCCTTACGTCGAACTCAAGGTTGATGAATATAATGGCATTCACGTGTCCATAAACAAAGCGTGCACGACACATCCTGTGATCATTCATCTGAGCATAGCCTGTTCGAGAGGCTCAGAAAAAAGGCGGAACATGGTTCTGGAAAATTTCGTCAGTCCAATGTTTCGCTCCATCTGTTTGCCATAACAAAACTTACCAAGCCCGCAATCATTGCGCATTGCCAGCATGTGACAGAGACCTGAGACTTCGTCGAGCTAATCATCCGCCTCGCAATGAAGTGTTGCAGAGCCGCTGCGGGAGCCGCGCTCCAGACAATTAAGAAGAGCATTGCCGTCGCGAAGAACTTCGCCTGTACTCATAGCAAAGCCGCCACCGCCGAGCGAGAACCCATGAGACTCTCCAAAAGCCGGCCGGAGCGAAGGAGCCACAAGCTTTTGAGACGCTCACCGCGCCTCAGAGGAAAGAAAGTGGTGATTTCTCGAGATCAAGCCGAGCTTCTCGCAGAGAAGCTGCTAGTCCTACAAGAAGAAGAACATCAAGCGCTTCACACTCGAACCCGGCTTCGAGCGCTTGACAAAAAGCTGCAAGCACTCCACAGCCAAATCCACGACGACGACTATCGCCTCGATGAGATACGCGTCCAAAAGACGACCGTCTGCCAGAGCCAGAGATCAGGGCCTTGCGGGCCAGGCTAGCCGTCTCCTGGAAAGCAAGATCCAAGATCGAAGCAGAGATGGAGGGGCTGGAGCAGCAGTGGGAAGAGTCGTGCGCAAATCTTTCTGACATCCGGGCCGAGCTGGGATCGGATCTCCTTCATGCTTTCATTGACCTGAATGTGATTGCGGAATTGACGCTGCCTGACGAGCCTTGCGAGCCTGATGGACCCGAAAAGTCTGATGAGCCTGATGAGCCTGATGTGCCTGAAGAGGAAGTGCGATCGAGTGTGGAGTTTATGGATCCCGATCGGCCATCGACATGGAGCGAGGGTCTGCGCCAGGAAAATACGCCCACGGCGCCGGACAGTCCCTCGAAGTCGATATCCGACAGCTGCAAGTGGAGAATCGAGAATGGGGAAGAAATCTTCCGCTACTATCGACAAGCTGCAAGTCGTGCCCTCGATGCCGAGCGCGAATTTGACTCCCGGCTCGATCGCTTCGACAACGAGATCATGGCCCACGAGCTGTCTCGCAAAGCCGGAAACGAGGTCGAAGACGTGGACGATATGCATAAGCGCCACTTTCTGGAGACCCAGAGGCTAACTCAAGTGTATGCCAAGGCTGAGCAGGAGTACTATAAGGCAAAGGAAGCAGCGCTGCTAGCCCGCTGCGACTTGCGTGACGATGACCTCGAGTCTGGCTTCCTCGATTATGCCGACGATGGGTATCGCCTCAGTCAGGAGGCAGAAATCGCAGGCTTTATTAATCATGGTCGAATACAGAACTGGGTCGAGGCACTGCCCGGTGAAAATTCTGAGACGGAAGTCCCATCGACGCAGATGGTCGAGAATCAGGAGGCCGAGATTGCATCAGCCGCTTTCCACCATGGCTTCATCGAAGGTACCGAAGTATTCTACAGCGCTGGAGCAAGTGTGACCGACGAATGGTATGCGGAGTCCATTGGGATGTGTGATAGCCGCAGCATGGTTGCCGAAGGTCCAGAAAAGCGTCGAATCCGCAAATGGGAGGCACTGCGCAGCTCTCGCCAGGGTTCCGGAAGAGCATAGATCAGACATGAGATGCGCCTGTGAACGACACAATGTGTATGTCCTTGACTCCAAGGTCGATAGAGGAAATTGTAGTCCAAGTATCAATATTCAAATACTCAATGATCTCGTGTCCAGTGAGTTCAGTCATCCAGTTCCTCAAATCTTCCTTCTTGGATAGCCTGCTCCACAGGATTCTGCACGTTCATGACACCAGTCGCCTTGAGTCGTTCGAAGAGAACAAAGAGCTTCTCAGCCTCGCGCTCCTTTTCCTCATTTGTCATTTCTTTGACTTTTGGTGCGTTCGCTCTCTCTGCACTCAGTCGCTGACCGGTGACGGGATTGATATCGAACCCAATTTCCAAAACGCCGTCACTTCCTGTGCTGCCGGAATCCATAGCAGTGCGTGGTATCTGGATGTTCTTACTCGCGAGGAAGCCTGATGCAAAGCCGTAGCCAATGTTCTTGATGAACTTGTCAGCATCCTTGTCGCTGAGCTCAAACAGCAGGCTTGAGATAACAATGCGTAGCCTCGGCAGGACTGGCGAGCATGAAAGTCGCAGCAGACGAGAGGCCAGCGTGTCGCCTTGTCCGAGTGGCCTCTCGCGATCTTCGCTGGTTGGAAGAAGAAGTTGTTGCATCCATGATTTTGTCTCCTGTGATCCAAGCTCATACCCTAGTATCAACAAAGCACACAAGGTTGCTGCAGCCTCATCAATGTCCTTCTCGGGTTGAAGTCGGATGGCGCCGTCCAGGATGAAAGTCAAGCGCTCGATCACGGACTTCGGGTCAGATTGTGGGAACAAAGGACTCACACTCGACTCTTGCTCCACTTTCGCTCCAGGTTCCGTGGCTTGAAGATCCAATTTGCCCAACGCATTTAGAGCGGATGTGATCGGGGGCTGAAGAGGTTGTTCTTGTAGAGGGAAATACAAGATGATGTTGATCAAAGGCTCGATCGATGGCAAGAACCTCGAACCCTGGTCAGGGTAGTGGTGTATGACATTATACAACAGTTTCAAAGTCTCAGTCATCGACATATCATGCATCGGTGAGGTGGCAGAGCTCGTACGCTCTGCTTTCGAGAAGCGCTTGGCGTGTCTGGCGATATGTTGATTTATGCTTTCCGCAAGCTGATGTTGATTGATGAGGGCGCCAAAGTCGATTTTCGTTTTATATGTCAGGAGGAACAGCATTCGTGCGACGAGGAATTCGTCGTCTCGGTTGTCGACTTTGAGCCTTTCCGCAGCTTTTGGTGCATATCCAAGATCGACGAACGTTTGACGGCACGGCTCGTTGAGGTAAAAGGCGTTTGCTAGGCATCGCAGAGCTTCGCGAGATGTGTCTGGAGCATCGTCCCGATCAAGACCATATTTTGAGAGTACGGTAATACCCTAGAAGATGCGATGAGTATTCGCTCGAGGCGTCTCTGCGATATAACTAACTTGCCCGCTTTGTGAAGATTGGGCTGGTGTTGTCTGCGGTACGGCCTAGGACCTTCATTTGACTCAACAGGTCCTGCTGTTCTGTACATGTCATCAGCAAGAACAAAAGTGAACAGATTGAGACATCTCACGTTGCAACGAGAGCTTCGCGCCTTCGAGGTTTCCCTCAAGGTCAAGCAGCAATCGGTCCACTTCTGCGGTGCCAGCGGTGCCTCCATCCTGGCGTTGCATGACCGCCGTCGTGCGAATACAACACCTGGAGCGACTGAGTAGGTTGTGTGATCTCGTGAGGCTCGCACTGCACGTATCAGATGGGTCTTCTGTGAGAAAAGGTTGATGTGTTCTGATGGTGGTCTTGCTTCGGCAGTTATTCGAAGATGGGTCTTCAAATTGCTGCCTGAGGCACCAATACTGCCCGCTCTTGCCAACCTCCAATTAATCACGAGACGCGTCTTCCCGATTCGCGCTTCACGCGACGTTAGCGGACCCTCGATTCTTCGTCCATCTTCCCTTCTACCACCTCCGTCCTGCACCACTTCCAGCAGCAGGCGTTGTAGAGGACCTTGCTCGATATGATTGCGCTGCCTTGATTGCCATCTTCTGCCCTGGACGCAGGAAACATGTCGTCGCCGGTCACTTCGTCCTCCGTCTTCTCTTCCATGTCCGCCCGGCCGCCGACACCACCGAGAGACGTTTCCACCGACGTCGATGATGCCTTGCGATTCCTCGAAGAAGGCCATCAAGAGCCGGACGTTGACGCCTCCAGCACCAAATTGAAGAGCTCTTCTACCGATACGCCGCCACCGAGATCATCGCCAACATCTTCACAGCTTCGAGGCTCGACTGCAGTGAAAAAGGTCGACTTCTCACCTCATCCAACGTACCACTCCCAAACAGTGCACGCTGGCTCTCCGAGACCTCACTTTCCACGACAGACGTCATTGATCCGTGCTGCCAAACCGCTGAAGTCGATTCTGAAGCCTTCGAACGAGCTTCTGCCTCTAACTCCGGACGACCTCGAAAGCAAGATCAGCTTCTTCTCTCCCCAGGTTCCTGGTAGCTTCCGCGCAATGCTGCAGTCAGTCATCAAACTTCTGGAAGGGTCTTCGCGTGATGGGCGACGAGACGCGTACCTGGCGCTCAATGGAGCCTTGAGAACATATGACGGCGTTCCAGAGCCCCAGGCCATCGTGGAGAAGATCCAGCTTCTGATGCAATTCATGACCAGAGACATGGCTTGGAAGGACTCCACCGGTAAACTTGACTCGCACATGGTCACTCAGTCTTTGCAGCTCGCATGCGCTCTCCTGCATAATGTGGAGGTGGCAGAGGCATTAGACGACGACTTCCGGGCCTTCATCATCGACCGATCGATCTTCGTCCTGGAGCAGCCGGAAATGCCCAAGTCAATTGTGAAGAGCCATCTCTTCATTCTCTGCCAACAGCGATACAATCTGAGCACACTAAATGCCTCGAGGGTGGACAAGCTCGTTACCGCTCTGCAAACCGTTGAGACCCGATGTTCGGGCAACACCGCAATCTCTGGACGCCTCATCATATTCCAGAGACTCATTGAGAAGGCACCAAGCACGATGCTGAACCGGATGCGGGACTGGATCGAGCACATGTTTCATGGTATGATGAGCAGTGTAAAGGATGTACGCGCTCGGGCGATCGAGGCTTGCGCGCAAGCGTCTCTCTCCCTGGGAACGAACCAGCAGGCATCCAAGATCCTGCACGAGATTTGCGAGAAAGAGATGGAGGATGGCCGAAGTTATGGAGACTTCGTCAACCTGCGACTGATGCAAATGTGTGGCGACAAAGAGCTGGCTTCGTTGGTACCTCGGATCTGGTCAGCAGTCATCATGTTTTTTCGTTGCAAGCGGAAACCAATCGACAAATGGCCGAAGTTCAGATCTTGGTTGTTGACTTTGCAAAAATGTCTGAACTCGGGCGACATGGCGGTCAAGCACCAGGCAAACATGGCTTGGAACAAGTTGGTGTTTTCTGTCATGCCTGACTCGTCCACCACGGAGACAATGCGGTCCATGTTGACCGTGCCCATTGTGGTCGGGCTGGAGAAGCGCGGGAACGACAAGACTGCTCAGTACCTGCGTCAATTTGCTCTAGACAGCTACTGCAACTTGCTCCACTATGCACTACGGCCAGCACTACCGCACGAAGAGTTGGATCCGGCCTGGGATCTCTATGTCGGACCAATTCTAACAAAGATGATCAAGGCTGGCAGCCGAGGGCAGCTCAACGCCTGTCGCGTACTACACGGACTTCTTCAGAGCAGGACCGGCGTTTGGAACATCAATGCTGCAATGGAGCCGGATGCCATCACGCCGGCAAATCTTCCAAGGCTTGACCCTCGATGGATACGATCCCGCCTTGGGAGGATCACCAAAATACTGGAGCCAATGATCATTGCGGGCATGTGGTCGCCCGCGCAAAGCAACGAGCTGGTCGATGATACATGGCGTCTCATGTTGCAAGCAGTGACCGAGGCAGGAAGTCAAGAAGTCAAAGCATCCAACGAATTGAAGGAGGCAATTGCACAACTGGTCAACTTCTTCCGGCGCATCTGGAACTCCACGACCAAGGATCAACAGGATATGGAAGACTTCGTATGGGTTGCGCGGTACCGCCTACTGCTCGAGAGCGCGGTGACATCTATAGGCGTTGGCCATTTCGGAGACGACATACTTTCCAGGACGAGCGCGGATGAGCTGGAGGCCGCACCAACACCGTCGCATCGCAGTTCGAAGCACGCTGTATCCGCTCACGCACCCTTTGCATTCTTGTTCGCGCTTTACTATCAACCTCCCCGTGCGTTCCAAATGGGCCCCTTCTACAATAACTTTGTGGCATGGTTCTTGTATCTTTTTTCGACAGCAAAGAGTTCTTCCGCTTCCACGCTAGGATTGCTCCATCGATCGACGCGATTCTGTGCAGGCTTGCAACAGGCTAGCGCCTCAGATCGGGTCGCCAGTATTGTCTGGCAAGGCGTCGCGGACAGAGCTATCGCAGTACTCGACAACCCTTCAGCGTCGAGCACCAGCCACGATACCAGCGTTTTGGGGCTGACGCTTCGCACTTCGCTCAACATACTTTCCGACGGACTGGCCCTCACGGACGCGACCTCCGACTGCTTAGCAAGGGCTCGTGAGCTTCTCGAGGCCGCTTGCAGATCAGCCAAGCATCACGCAGGGAATGGAGGCGTGGCCTTGGGTGTGATGGAGCCGCTGGCCAAGTCTTTAATCCAGACACTCGACGATCTGCCTGTGCCGACACTGTTGCACATTGCGGCAGGCCTCTTGGATCATGGCGTCTGGCCGCATAGTCGACAAGAGCTTGAAACCAGCAGAAAGGTACTGTGGGTCGTCAGTCTCGAGCCCTCAAAAAATACCTCGCTCGACCCATTTGATTGCGTATATAAGGCAGTGGACCGGATTCTGGGACGAGCTTACCGTGAGGCTGGCACTGCATCTGGACCTTCGTCGAAGCTTTTGGACGATGCCTTGACCGCGCTCACCACATTCCTGCGGCGCTGTCCCACGCAAATCTTGTCTTCGGCTCTCCAAAACATCCAGCATGGACTTTCTGCGTGGATTGCAGATGCGCAGCGACTAGTCTATCCAATCACTGGAGCTACAACCAATGCTGCCGCTGCTCATCGCATTGACCGGCTGTGGTCGGAGGTGGCATTGCTATTGAAGAGCATGCCGAAGCAAGACAGTGCGCTCCTAAAAGCAGTCGACCGATTGATGGTCTCTGCGATGTCCAGTCCGAGCAAAGTTATTGTCAACAACGCAATACTCTTTTGGAACTCGTCCTTCGGTAGTGGATCAGCCTTGGAATATCCTCCTGATCTGGTGGCTATTCTCCGTGCCAGGAGTCTCCAGGCGGAACTCTGTCTCCCTGGTCTCCCACAAGAACAGGCTGATTCGGAGGTAGCATCGCTCCCGATGTTTGCGGAATCGCAGTCAGCAAGCGTTCCGACATCTCGCTTCGAGTTTTCGCCGGCGCCTCGCTCCACCCCTCGTCTGACCCGAAATCAGTCTCCTGAGAACTTCTTGATCAAGCAGCATCTCGCCGTGCATGGACTTCCATACGATGCCGCGGCGGTGTTGGGAGGCTCTTCCACCCGATCAACACCCGCCAAGGCGAAGGCCGCTCCCAAACTTCGCCATGACGATTCTCAGATTCAGTTCGCTCCCATCGACTCTTCGCCCGTCTCGTACAACAGCGAAGAATCTCAGGTCTTGACCGAACATCAAAAGGAGGTCAAGGAGAGGCAGCGTGGCGACGCGCAAATGTTTCCAGGAATGTCATCCAGTCCTGCCATGAAGTCCAGTGCTGCACGCAAGAACATTGCGAAGAAATTGAACTTCACTTCCGGCCTTCCGCGCGCAGAGAACGAGAATAATGAAGGGACGCCGACAGGGCCAGCGGAAGCGAATCCAATGAGCGACGATCTTCCCTCATCTCCCACTCCTCGCGCTACTGCAGTCGTCGATACCAACGCGCAGGTCGACGATGATGACGAAGACGCCTATGACACGGACTGTGACCCCCCTTCGTCGCCTCCGCGAGACGATGATAGCAGACAACGGGTCCAACCGCGTGTCGTGGAGCAGGTAGAAGCTGTAGAGGAGGAGGGTGACAACGAGATATCCGGCCATGCAGATTCGGCCTTAGAAACCTCAGCTGCGGTCTTAGGCTCGGATTTGCCATCCGATACAGCGCTGCCAGCGGATCAACTTCGACGAGAAGCTGCAGCTGCAGTTGACGAGACTACTGTTGTGGAAAGCTCTCCCGAAAAGGCCACCGAGGAGGCATCTGAGCCCGCCGGCTCTTTCGAAAGCCCGAAGAATACCCCGCCGACTCCGTCCAGAATCGGAGACTCCATGATTCAACGCTCCGAAGATGACACACCCGACGTTGTCAGTGCGAGCACTCCACAGAGTCACGGGGAGAGCAAAAAACGGAAGCGCAGTGCCGAGAAGGCTTCTTCGGCAAAGAAACAGAAACAGTCGCCATTCAAGTCATTCTGGACTGGTCTCTTGAGCCGAAGTCAGGAAGCTGACAACGACGACGACATCGAGGATGAAATTGTTGTCGCAAGTAGCCAAGTGGTGCGGTCTCCGCAGCCGAGTCCCGAGAAGAAGACCAAGCCATACTCTCCTCAAGTGGTTGTCACGATGAACAGGCAGAGTGACGCAAACAAGAAGGGTCCTGAAGATGCCCAGCCCTCTCAAAGCAAACGGGCCAAGAAGGCGAGGAAGGCCGAGAGCAAAGAATCGTCGAAGACTGTCGAAGCGGAGTCTGTGTCGGGTGTTAAGCGACGAGCTTCAGCTATGAGCTCAGGTAGCGTCGACGAACCGGTCGACTCCAGCATCAGCCGTGTCGAGGAGACCCCTGCTCCCGGCAAGTCGCGTAAGAAGCGCAAGTCGAAAGCAGGCCGACAATCGCAGGGAGAAGCATCAGCACTTCGAACTCGCTCCAGCGATTCGCAAAGTCAATCCCAAACAGTGCGACAGCCCGATGAGGACAGCGACCACGAGGCCGCCAGTCCAGAGAAGCAGCTTACGCAGGAGCACTCGGCGGCCGTGCGTAGTAAGAAAGTCGTACAGCCAGCCAGTATCCTTGGCCGTCTGCGAGGCGTGTTGGCAGATTGCAAGAAGATGATCATTGGCAAGCCGGAGGATGAGCGGGAGTTCGACGATGTGCTGTATGAGATTCGAAAGGAGATCTTTGAGGCGGAGAGGCGTGGTCGAGATACTGAAAGTGGGTTCGTGAGATGAGAGGCCTCCATTGCTTGATTGCTCATTTCTGCAGAGTGGGAGAGAACATTGTATGTAGAACATGGCTTGAGCTCAGGTTTAGCATGAATGTATAGGACTGTTGGAATGATATCGATTGAGCCTGCTCGCGTGAGTGAGACCGGAATCCAGTGCAGCGGTTGCCACTCATTGTACATGCTGATGGCAGCTGAGATGGTCATAGACGGTGCTCCAAGGGTAAGGTATGGAGGTGAGGTCAAGTCTAGGCCACTGACATTGAAAGTCAGGGTTGCATTCGCGTCAAATATTGATGGCAATTGGCTGCCCCGTTCAAAGACCTTCCAGGTTTCCATTCAAAGTGGGGGCCAACCTGTGAAAGCTCCCCAGCTCTCTCCCTTACATCATGTTTCAGGTCGTGCCATTGTTATCCTCGATCAACACACAATTCATCCTGTCTACTCACTCCTTACAAACGAGAACACATCGCAATCATGGGTGAGTGTCCCTCAGAAACGATACACCATTAGCATTCAATTGACTTCATCATCAGATCGTCCAAACAAGCCCTCCGCCCTTTCGCCCTCGACGACCGGTCCTCAACCCTCTGTACACGCCGACAAGGGCAGAGTGATCGCTGTACTGCCAACCGGCGACTCTGTTGAGGTACTCCTCTACGGTGCATCGGTCATCAGCTGGAAGACCAATGGGAAAGAGAGGCTTTGGCTCAGCACCGCCGCGAAGCTGGATGGCAGCAAGCCAGTGAGAGGTGGAATACCAGTGGTGTTCCCAGTATGTGACAACGGCAAGAGACGAAGGCAGCCGGAGCGACATAACTGATGATAACAACAGGCATTCGGACCTCCGCCAAAAGACCACGCTACAGGTGCTCTCCCTCAACATGGCTTCGCTCGCAACTCGACCTGGGAGTACCTAGGCAAGTCCTCCTCGGAGTCCGGCTCTCTGGCCAAGGGCGGCGACGACAGTGTCAAGCTCGACTTTGGCCTATCACATAACAACCTCAGCGAGGAGCACAAGAAGGCATGGCCGTATGAGTTCGCACTCGTGTACAGCGTCACGCTGTCCAAGGATGGCAGACTGCAAACGATGCTGAACGTGAGCAACTCGGGCAAGGAGAGCTTCGAGTTTCAGTTCTTGCTGCACTCGTACTTTTTGATCAATGTGAGTAGCGTATATCACACGAAGACCCACGACTAAGCTCACATGAACTTAGGACATCACACGCACTCAAATCACCGGCCTCGGAAGCGAAACCTACATCGACAAGATGCTCAATGCCACCGAACACAAGCAGTCCCCGGCCAACATCTCCATCGCCGGCGAAGTCGACCGCGTCTACAAGGGCATCAAGCAGGACACGACCTCCGTGGTGGAAGACGGGAAGCCGCACCTCGACGTCATCCGCGACAACCTCGCCGACACGGTTGTGTGGAACCCCTGGATCGAGAAGTCGAAGGGTATGAGCGACTTCGAGCCGAAGGATGGCTACAAAACCATGGTCTGCGTGGAGGTGGGTACCGTCGATGGATGGCAGAAGCTGGAGTCTGGTGACACGTTCGAGGCGGGCCAGATTCTCAAGGCGTATTGACTACCGTCGGACGAAAAGGCGGTGCTGTGACGAGGGATAGATTGGGATGAATTACGAGTGTCATGCACTGAGTCAACGATAGATTTACGAGCGAAAAGCGCATTGGATGAGAAGGCATGGGAGGTAGACGGAAAATTTGCAGTGATTATTCTGTTGATTCGCATGATACATCTTTCTGAACTCCAGGAAGCAATTCGCATTCCAAAATCCTGTGCCATTCGCCTTCGTTGTGGCGCGGCATATCATAGCCTTTCTTTGCACCCTATAACGCCTTTCTTGACCGTTTGCCCAAGCCATTGCCATCATCCAGACGGCCCGTGACCTGACAGATTCTTGCCTCCCGCCCAGTCTCTGATGTCTTTCAATCCGCCATGAAGCTCATTCCACGTTCACCTCTCCCATCTCGTTCCTTCATTGGTATCCATGCGGCCCCATCACAAACTGCCCATTGTTGTTGTCAAAGTACGGGTGGTGCACCGCCTGCTTCGCGCTCATACGTCCGGCCGGATCGAACACCAGTAAGCTCTCAAGCAGAATTAGGCCCTCATCGCCCAAAATCTTGACACCCTCAGCATTCACCATTTCCTCATCTTGCTTGCGCTCCCACTTGGGGAAGGACGACTTGAAATCAGGGAAGGACGTAACACCCGGCCAGTCCTGCTCATTCGGTGTACCCAGGATGCGAAAGATCTTGAAAATCTCGTCGATTTCCGAGTCGCCAGGAAAGAGAGGTTTGCGAGTCGCCATCTCCGCGAAGATGCACCCAATCGACCACATGTCCACGCCTGTGCTGTATTGCCGACCTCCGAGCAGAATTTCTGGCGCGCGATACCACAATGTCACGACTTCGTGGGTGTATGTGCGGAGAGGAACGCCGAAAGCGCGAGCGAGACCGAAGTCGCCGATTTTGAGGTTGCCGTCGCGGTCGATGAGGAGGTTTTGGGGTTTGAGATCGCGGTGGAGGACGCGGTGGGAATGGCAGTAGCGGATGCCTTGGAGGAGCTGCAGGGTAAATTTGCGCACCTGTTGGTTGTCAGTATGCGTATCATCTCAGCGTATGTATGCTGCGAAATCGTACCATTTGTGCTCCCAACCCAAGATGTCCTGTTGCCTCCAACACACCCTCCGGCAACGGCTTGCCGCGACCACCCTGGCTCACCGGCAGCGACTCCATGTACTTTTTCAAATCCAGATCGAGAAACTCCATGACGAGGTACAGCTTGTGACCGTCGGCGTGGACGATGTTAAGCAGGCGCAGTACATTCGGGTGTTGCATCTCCTTGAGCAGACTAATCTCGCGAATGGCTGTGGACGGAACGCCTTCATCCTCCGCTTCGAGACGGATCTTCTTCAGCGCGACGATGCGGTTCTCCGGTGTGCTGAGGTCGCGCGCTTTGTAGACGACTCCGTAGGTGCCCTCGCCGACCTTTTCCATCTTCTGGCTGTAGAGGGGTCGTCTGTCAGTATCTGTCCCGCCGGGCATCTGCTCTTGTGCTACTTACTAGTTCTCCATGCTGGGCGACGCTGTACAGTTGGAGAGAATGGGTGATTAGAAGAGATGTTTCGAAGAGTCCATGCGCAAGAAGAGAGAGTCAGGTTGTTTGGCAGGAGAATTGGACTTTGTTGACCAAACAAGACCGGGATCTCTGCGTTTCGCGAACCCCACCGCACGTGGCGTGGCGCGCCAGACTTCACTTCACTTCACTTTAAATTGACGCGTGTCTGACACGAAAACTTCTACCATCACTTCTTCACTCTTGGACATGGATTCATTCGGAGATGCCGGACAGGAAAGGGATCTTGTATTGGCGCAACGATGGCAGGTTCGATGTCTGCTCGAACCGCGCGGGATTCGAGTCACGCAAGATTTCGCTTGATCATGAATCGACAGATTGAAGACTCAAGCGTACGGCATGTAAGCAAATTGCCGAACAATGCTCACCAAGGTGGTGCAGTGAAAGCCAGGTCAAGGTCATAATGTTCATTGCTCATAAGATGTACATCTATCACACAGGTCTTAGACCGATATCCCACTCGGTCCACATATTTATACATTCAAGCAGGCACATGGGCATGATCATTGACACGAGCCAATCAATCTTCACCCAGGGGTCTCGACCTCGTAAAACACGATCATATCATCTTATCATCAGACCACCTCTTGCACGCCATCTCTTATGCACACCGGCTGCTTCGGCGCAATCTTGTAGTTCCATCCTAATATGCAGGCGCTGCGGGCGCGGTAATGTCACAGATCGGTTGCTTGGGCGCGGTCCGATGGTACACCTTGTTGTAGACGTTATTGCCATTGTTCTTGGTCTGTACCGGTGGTGGCTGCAGCGGACCACCCTTGACGTCAGGGTAGAAGTTCTGGCTGATCGTAGTCTTTGGGCATCCAAGGGTGGTGCCATCAAGCCCGACATCAATGAGCTTTCCCAGCGCCCATGTAAGGCTAGCTTGCGTAGCACGGCTTTGACCTGCAATGGCCAAAGGTGTGATGGAGTTGATACCCTGGAACACGTTGCAGAGTAGGGTGGTGGCATTGAGGTTGGGAGTTCCGATCTGCCCGAAGGCCATGGTCACAGGGTTGGCAGGGTAAATGCGAGTGAAGCCATCGGTCAGGGCCTCGACGGCACCGTAGGGGGTGGCGCGGCGGTACCAGTTCTCGGGCCACCTCTCCGGGACGTATTCGTAGTCGCCTGTCTTTTTGTCGTACTTGGCGCCGACGATGGTGGAGATGGACTCGTAGTTGGCGACTCCGCCTGCTCCGTATGTGCCGTTGGAAAAGTATTCGGGGTAGAAGTTGAACGCCACAACCGACACAATGGACGGGAATGGGAAGTAGTAAAGGTATGGATCTACTCAATGGTTAGAGACGATTCCATGCTGGCTGTATAGCGGGAAGTGCTTACTGTATTGCTTCGAGAAGGCGGCATTGGCGCTGTACTGTCGTCGCATGACATCG
Organism: Zymoseptoria pseudotritici STIR04_4.3.1; assembly: GCA_000223685.2. Lineage (NCBI taxonomy): Eukaryota > Fungi > Ascomycota > Dothideomycetes > Mycosphaerellales > Mycosphaerellaceae > Zymoseptoria > Zymoseptoria pseudotritici. The sequence goes on from AFIR01000490.1 coordinate 183,824, forward strand.
TAGCTGAACTCCTTGTTGGGATCTTGCTTGACAAACTCCACGTTTTGCTTGAAGATGCGAGAAGAGATGTGATGGTTGTCACCGCAGCCATTGTAGAAATCCTCTTTGTTGGGAGAGATGTCGGCCTCGACGGTGGAGTGACGGTTCAGACCGCCGACGTTGTTCGGGCCCGCACCCAACCACCACGACTGGGTCTCGATGTCGCCATCGGACAGAACAGCGAACACAGCGAGGACCGTTGCAAGGTCCGCTCCCATGTTGAAGCCGCGTGCAACAGCCTCGATAACCTGGCTAGACGTGACGTGGCCGTTACGGGGTAAGTAACCGTAGTTGGCGAGGAGGTTTAAGCCAGGGCCTAATGCGATAATTAGTCACCAGCTGTTGATGCCGAACATCGATGCGTGAACCCACAAGGACCTCTGCTGTCGTTTGGACCGGGCGCAATGAACTCGTAACCTGGCTCTGGTCGCTTATTGTCGGGGTTGATTGATGATGCAACGGAACCAAGAAGTCCGGATACATCATCGAGGAGACCGCCAACGGTGGGCAGACCCAGCGTCTGGCCAGAATTGCTGCCTGAGAGCATCTGGGGGAGTGCCAGAGCCAAGGTAGGCAGAGCCAACCCCGAGAAAGTGGTCTTCATTGTGGGTGGAAGAAGATCGAGCGGAGTAATGCTGGAAGGGAAGGAAAAGGGTAATGGTGAAAATGATTTCAGGGCAGGAGAGCACATATGCCTACCTCTATATACTCACAACCTGCGCGACCCCCTACGACAGCGCTGCGTACTGTGTTGTTCCGGCAGCGCCGCCACTCATCATCGTCGATAGATGTGCAATCCTCCTTTCGAAGTAGGAATATGCGCACTCGCCGGACGTAGATTCGTCGAATGTCCGAATCGTTGAGTGAAGAGATCGTCAGAAGATTAGGCTTTGCAGTGTAATGGCTGAATCGGTGTTAGCTGTGGGTCGATCATGCTTAAACGCACCTGCATAAGGGACGCTAGCCTCAGCCGCTCAAACTTTCCTGTACCGATATGACGCTTCGTTGACGATGCTGAACGGTGAGAGCTGCGATGACCAGATATCATGTACAGCATGTTTGTTGCAATACGATCCGTCTACGCAAGTTCGCGCGAGGTCGGTTGCCAGCGACGTGTATAGAGATATTGACGGCGACTCAGTCCATGAGTAACAGATCAAGTGGCTGAACGGTTGCAGAGATGAGTATCACATGAAGAATCCGAAGCTGAGGACAGCATGTGGACCCTGTCCAGATGGCCCCATGTGTATGCAAGATTGCCTCTCCACTTGCACCAATGATGAGGGACTCGATGACTTGGCAGATGTAGATGAATCGCGGTCAGTGTCCGTAAGGCGCTCCATAGTTATCGTGTTTGGCTCGCGGAAGCCATGAACGGACCTCAACTCCGATGGTGGATGCATACGTCGGACGCATATCATCGTTGCAGACCCGCCACAAATCTTGGGCCGTTCTCCACGGGTTGCCGATCTGCGCAGCGCACATGTGAAGCGCGCCCGTGGCGACGAATGATCTTTGGCCCCGATGTAAGCGAAGCAACGTCACCTGCGTCTTGGTCGTAAAAGTGTCCTAAATAAACAACAGAGTCATGTCGTATGTGCTGGCACGGCTGAAAGCGACATTATGAACCCTTCATTCTGCGGTTGATCGAAGTCAATCAATCCTTGACCGGGCCAAAGCTTCGAGGAGAGGGAAGACCTCCTCCATTGTGAAAGGCAGCAAAGATGCAGGGTAAATTTGATAGGCAAATTAGCAGACAACGTTTTGTTCGCGCGTAGTGCACACATGCAGGCCAAGATTATCATCCCTGTCGTCTCCCGTCCAAGCAGGGTCCACGGCGCGGTATGGCAAGTATTGATGGGATTCTGCATGCATCAGTCCATCGGCTGGAAAGAGATGGCTGTATCTTGACCTGCAGGGCTCGCATCTATTGCATGCTCAGTCCATGGGTGAAAGGTCTTCCCTCGAGCATGATTCACGTTCATTGCGTTGAACGGCGAATCCATGCGCGGAGAGGATGATCCGGGAGAAGGAGCAGGGCGCCTGATGCGCAAGGTATCCGTCCATAATAGAGGACTGTAGCAATTTCACCTTTCGAAGAGCCAGGCGGGCGAGAGTCGAATGGATTCAGAGCTCACGAATGGGGCTCGGCACATGCTCCGCTGCAATGGAGTTGCTACCACGTGAAGACCGTCCCGATGTATAGCGCTCTGCACAGAGTGAGCACAAGCTGCGGCCTCTGATCTTTGCGAATGTCCTTGTCTTCGTGTGAGGCTCGATGCCCGTGCGCTGCGCCAAGTCTTGTTGAGTATCTGCGTGAGATCATCCGCTCAGCGATACCATCGGGCGGGCTATGCGCGGATCCTGATGGTGAAGATTACGGTTCCGCAGGGTCCACTCGACGATCGGTGTGGTTGCTGTGATGGAGCTGAATCGTTGTTGGAGAGCTTAGGGGGGCGAGGGGCGACAGCCTGAACGTGCTGGAGACGTGCTAAGATTTGAGTTGAGTCTAGGAACGGGCCGGGCGGTAGTCCTTGAGCCCACCGCCGAGCCTCAAACGAGCCCCACAAAGCTCCGACGTCATCACGCGCTGCGATTAGGGAAAGGAAGACTTGCTTCCGTGCAATTGCTGATCAACAGTGAACGAACATCGCAAGTCGACGATATGCTCAGCCATGGCCCCGAGTAGAGGAAAAGGCAAAGATCGGGCCAGAGCTACGCCGGCTCGACGATCCGCGCGCTCCCGTGGCGTTCACAGCGACATTCCCGATGTGTTCCAGTCCATGTTGGCCGAGGCTGACGATGAGAGCTACCTAGACGACGTCAGTCCGCCCACGAAGAGACGAAGGATCGCGCAGGACAGGAGTCCCAAGCAAGCGCCGAAGCCTGCAAAGAACGAGGTCGTGAGCAAGCCCAGGAGTGAAGCAAGCCATGCCAAGCACCCGCAGACTGTCGAAGATTCCTCCGAATCTGAAGCCAGTGACTTTCAGTTCGAAGATGTGGACCTCAACCAGGCAGAAGAGCACTCCAGCTCTTCCGAAGCAGACGGCATTGAAGACCTCGCCATTTCCATCAAGCCAGAGGACATCTCACAGCGATCGCGCCAAACGAACCGGAGGAAGCCTGCGACATTCGCTGAAAAAGCTCACCGACTAATAGTTCACAAGCTACACGTCCTTTGTCTGCTAGGACACATCAAGTATCTCAATGCATGGTGCAACAACGCCGTCGTACAGCGTCATCTACGTCCTCTACTCACTTCCAAGACCATATCATACTTGAACCCTGAGGCGGAATTCTCTCAATTCCAGCGCAACAGATCATTCGTGGACGGACTACAGCAGGCCATTGATTCTTTCACAGCCGAATTTCGGGTGACTGCTCAAGGACTCAGCAAGCCACATTGGATTGTGGAAGAAGATGCTGATGTCGTGGGAGAATATGCCGAGCCCATGGACAGATCTGATTTCATACGAGCTGCTAAAACTATGGAGGGTTCTCAAGATACCGGCAATCAGCTCTTCTGTGCTTTGCTTCGTGCGGTCGGAGTTCAAACTCGACTAGTCTGCTCGCTCCAGCCACTGCCTTTCGGCAGTGTACCCAAAGGTGCGACGCCACGAAAACCCGTCAGGCAACGAGTGTTTGCGACGGCATCGAACACCGACCAGTCTGCTAGCGATCCCGAAGATAGTGCCTTGAATGGGTCTGGAAGCAGAGGCAAGATTCCATCTGTGCGGAGGCGGCTGGGAAGGCCTGCGTTTGCTTCAAAGTCGGACGCAGCACCAGTGACAAAACGGGAGAAGCCGGTGCAGAAGCTGTCATATCCAGTATACTGGGTCGAAGCATTCAACAAGGCTCAACAGAAGTGGCTACCAGTGGATCCAATTGTCACTCACACAGTCAACAAAGCCTTCAAGCTGGAACCACCATCTTCCTACGAATTGAACCAGCTTGTGTACGCCATTGCTGTTGAAGATACTGGCGTGGCTCGCGATGTCACGAAACGCTATGCCAAGGCATACAATGCAAAGACTCGCCGATTCCGAGTGGAGTCGTCGCATGAAGGCGCAAAGTGGTTCAAAAAGGCTATGCGCATCTTTCGTCGGCGTGGTGGACTGCTCGATAGAGACCAGGTCGAGGATGCCGAGTTGGCACAGAAGGAGGCGCGCGAAGGTATGCCTGCCAATGTACTGGATTTCAAGGACCATCCGTACTACGCCTTGGAACGACACCTGAAACGCAACGAGGTAATCCACCCCATGCGCGAGGTCGGCAAAGTGAATGCTGGAACTGCTGCAAAGCCGAGAATGGAGTCGGTGTATCGAAGACAAGATCTGCTGAGTTGCAAGAGCGCTGATAAATGGTACCGCTGTGGTCGGGAAGTCAAAGAAGGCGAGCAGCCTCTGAAGCATGTTGCTGCACGGTCCAAACGACAACGCTCAGTCGACGAGGATGATGCCGGTGGCGACGGACCTGCGAGTACTACAGCTCTCTACGCGCCGCATCAAACGCAGCTGTATGTTCCACCGCCTGTCGAAAGAGGCAGAGTACCGAGGAATGCGTATGGAAACCTCGACATATACGTGCCATCCATGGTACCGTACGGAGGCACACATATTCGCCACCGCTTGGCCAAAGACGCCGCTCGGCTCCTCAAGGTAGACTATGCTGAAGCTGTGACCGGGTTCCAATTCAAGGGTCGCCATGGCACAGCCATCGTGGAAGGAATCATCGTGGCTCAACAGTTCGCCGATGGTGTGCAGGCAGTAATTGATGGCTTCGAGGACGCTCAAGTAGAAGAGGAGTCTCGTGCGCGCAGTCTGGTGGCTTTGCGGCAGTGGAAACGCTTCTTGGTGGGTCTGCGGATTGCGGAGCGAGTCAGTGCGTACGGCGATGGCAAGGATGATGAACAGAGAGAGCTTGACGATGTGGATGTTGATGAGGTGATGGATGGCCGTGATATCCAGCCTGGAGGGTTCTTTCCAGGAGCAGCTGAGGAGGATGTCTTGCCCACAGCTGGGCAATTCTCAATGGGAGAACTGAATGTGAAGCCCAAAGCTGCACGACAGAAGCGCAGGGTCGTCGATGAAGACAGCGAAGACGACGGAAGCCTTGTTACTAACCACGACACTGAGCCGACTGCCCATGGTGAAAGATCAGCAAGACACACCTCGGAACGTGACGACGACCAGCAAGGAGGGTTTTTCGCCGAGCATACTGGAAATCAGGATTTAGGTGGTGGTTTCCTACCCGACGCGGACGGCCCTAAGCACGAGGATGAATTCGCTTCTGCAGAGCATACTGGACCCGTAGAAGACGAGGAAGGGCAAGGCGGTGGGTTCATTATCAACAGCAACGACGAGCAGAGATCAGCCGGCGGTTTTCTTCCGAATGCAGACGTGGACAATCAGAAGAGCTCGCACTCGATCAATGCGAAACTTGACCACGCATCCGAGGATGACCAGGGCGGGGGATGTCTTGTAGAAGAAGACGCCGACGCTGACGGTATCAACGACAATGGTGTGTCCGAGACCTTGAAGGGTCTCTCATCCGCAACTTCCTCACGCATAGCGCCTCCGGCCAGCAGTCCACGGCCAGCGCAGAAGCGACATGTTGTCCAAATCACTCTCAACGGCAACAACGACGACGAAGCTATGGATGAAAATACCGATGAGGCAGCAGTCAGTCGCAGCGACGCCGATTCTCTGCCATCTCGTGATTCCGAAGACGATGGACTTGAGCCGGACTGGTTGGAAAGCGACTGACATGTGATAGTAAGAACAAAGCACGCCTATTGGTCTACTCAGCTATTCACCTTGCTCGCGCATGTGCCGTTTCACCGTGACCACGCTGATGCCGCCGCTTTTGGTGCTCCACCAACCTAGATCTGAGGGGCAAGGTGAATTTCAGCTGCTGAAGCATGCATGTGATAGCACTTTACTTCCGCTGCTGCCTGACCATCGACATTTCAAGCCCCATAAATCTTCCTCGCCGTTCTTCACGACGACTTCTCATCATACAAGAAGGTGTCGTAAGCTACGACCTACGGACTCCGTTGCGATTCAGCTCTCGCCAAACATGGAGTACCTGTTCCGAACATACTCGGACAACTCGAACGGCACCAACACTCGCCAGAAGTTCGAGCCAGCTTCATTCAGATCAGGCCCGGATCCAAAGCGAAGCCCGGCAGAGCAACTCAAGGCGGCAGTTGCGTGGCAGCGGAACTTGAAACACAATGCATACATCTTCTTCACGGTATCCTTCCTCCTCGCTCTACAGCTTGCCCTATACCGCTACGCGAAGGGCGAAAAAAACGTCCGCATTGCTTGCGTCGACATCAAAGCCTCTCGAACATGCTCTGGCGAAGAGCTCAAATTCGAGACCATCGCTCATCTGATGTGGCAGCTGGGCATCAGAGTTCCGCACAACCGTGACAAGACACAGCGATACACCGCCGAGTTCGTGACGACCAACAGCGTGGTCATGGCAGGCGACTCCAGAACGGTGGAACTCTCGACGCTTCTCACCAACGGGATGTATAGACTGTATCCCACCATTCAGGAGGTCAACGAGCGGGGAGATTACGTTACCATCAATAGTGAGTTGGAACAAATCCGGAAGACCTGCTTCAAGAAGGACTACGTGTGGCCTCTCAGCCCGGCCAAGATCTTGGTGGCCGCGAGACTTGCTTCCGCGTTCCAGTCGAACGACGCCCATGCCCGCAAAGTCTCGCCTCCAATCCTGGCCGCAATGCTCTCACTTCAGCTCAGAGATCCTTACGACGAGAATGTGTTGACGGCGTGGCTGAAGACAAACTGCGAGCCCGTAGTAATCGATCTGACCGAAGACATTGAGCCGGATGCGACTACTCCTGGCCAATACCCCGACTCTGAGCCTCTGCAGATCGATGGGACACCCGACCTCGACAGCTTCAACTCCATGTGGCGCATCCTCAAGGGATGCCGTATTCGAGACAGCGTGCTCAACACGACAATGGAGCATCTAGAGAGTGAGATTCAAGCGGAAGTCGAGCAGTGGGAAAAGAATCGTGAGGAGAATGACGCTGCGCACACAGCGAAGAGGCCACCGCGCAAACGCAAGCAGCGTAAGGCGGACCCAGATTACATTGCCAATCTGTTGGCGAGAGCAGATGAAGGCAGGGCCGCGATTGCGAAAGTCGTCTACGGAGCGAAGAGAGAGCGTCGATACTAGCATTGTGCAGGGCTGTCGTATGCGCTATTCGAATCCGGAGACCGTCGACATGGGCATCACTTGAAGGCGGCGACTATGGAGAGATGGGCATGACTTTTCCAGCAGCGAGAGGACGGTTGGGAGACTTGAAGCAGAGGGAGGACTTCCGTGATTTCATGCTCTCCTCCCGGAGATGCCATGAATATGCGCTTGCTACAGAATCACCCAGAAAGCGTGAGATCAGCCCATACTCTTTTCTTTTCAATAACAGCCAAACGAGAATCAGACTATATTCACTTCTTTGAATCACTTTAAGTCTCGATCGTCAGGAATATCACCAACCTGAGACAGGTGGCAATTGATGATGATAGTAAACAATATTCTCATTCTCGCTTTTAAAACGTCCACTCAATCTAAAGATACATCTGATCTACACGCCTTTTTCGCGGCAGGACCAGCAATAACACTATCTCGATCCAATAATCTCACTCGACCTCCACATGCGACTCTCCCTCTCCACTAAGCATTATTCTGCACAATCTCCAAAATCACGTCCCTCGCCTCCTCAACCCCAGCCTTCGATCCCACAATCTCAATCGCCTCGCCCGACTGCTGATCCCTCGGAACCTGGATCTTCGTGCCAGTCTTCTTGCGAATGCGGTTGATTTCACTGCCACCTGGTCCGATGACGTGTCGGTACGCACGCGGGTCGGGGAGGATGAGGAAGCCGATGGTGTCCTGCCTCTGGGCCTCCTCCAGTGCCTTTTCAAGCTTGGCGCGAGCAGCGGCCACGGCCTCGGGGCTGGCGCCGGAGAGAGTCCAGGGGATGTCGCCTTCTTCAGTGGAGGAGTTGAGATCGTGCGATTCCCATGAGTGGCTGCTGGAGCCGGGTTCGTCGGTGATGAGAGGCATTGAGCCGCCGTTGGCGCGGGTTGGGGTGGGAGCGGTCGTCTTTGGTGGAGGGCGCTGGCCGTCGTGGTCGACGGTGACTTTGTGGTCGTTGCGCAGACGGCGAAAGAATTGCCCGTTGTCGGCGATGACGTGGTGGAAGCGGCGTGGAATGGAGACGGTCTCGCCCTCGAGGTCCTTGGTGAGCTCGATAATGTGTGCCTTGGCCTTCTCGACGTTCTCGGCCTGACCCTGCACCCTCACCTGAGAGCGCGATGGGCCGGTATCGGTCTGACGAGGGACGTTGATCTGGACGCCGAATTGCTGCTCGAGGTTACGGCGAGTCTCGCCTCCTCGGCCGATGAGTAGGCGGTGCTTCTCTGGCTTGACTTCGATGTTCTCGGTGGTCTGCGACTCTTGATCCTTGACAAGGGCTTCAATGGCAGAGCAGATCTTGTCGACGACCGACTTCTGACCCTCCACGCGAATGGTGTTGCCCTCGACGTCAGTCTTGGGGAAGCGGATCATGCGGTTGTGAAGGCGCTGCTCCTCTGGGCCACCAGCTTGGATGATGATGTTTCGCAGGTTTGAGCCTGTCACTATATTAGCACAGCAACACAATGCTTCAGTTCAATATCAGACTTACCTCCAGAGCCGATGATGAGGCGGTGGTGCTTCCGTTCAACCTCGAGATTGCGTGTGATGGTGTTGTCAAACACCTTGGCCTTCTCCTCGATCATTTTCTTGGCATCCTCAACGGCCTTCTTAGAGCCCTTGATCTTGATCTCGGCGCGTCCATTCTCGCTGGCAGCATCACGGGCGCTGGGAACATCGACCTGCGCGCCGGTCTCGAGACGCAGAGCCTCCATCTCCTTGCCTCCAGATCCGATCAATGACGGCAGCTGGTTCTGTGCGACGGACACGGTAGCAGTGTGTGAGTTGTCCTTGACGTACTGGAGCAGGCTCAGAAGCTCGTCGCGACATTGGTCTGCTCCCCGGCTGGGACCCTTGATGATGACCTCGTTTGGCTGCTGCTGGTCCTTACGGCGCGAGCCGGTGTCATCGCCATCATCATCGTTGCCTTGCTTGTTGCGAGGGAAGTTCACGCGGACATTGTAGCGGTCCTGCAGACGGTTGACTTGGGCGCCTTGTGCTCCAATGAGCTCCCTGTGATATTGAGCTGGCACGTTGAGGTGGTGAGTGGTCTCGTCCTCAAGCTTCTTCGCCAGCTCCAAGATGTGCTTCTTGCAGGCGTTGGCCTTCGCCTCTGGACCCTTGATCTCGCACTTTCCGTCATTCAGCTGAATGTCGACATCAAATTCCTCGCGGAGACGGTTGATGTTCTCGCCCTTGCGTCCGATGAGATGGTTCGCATGTTGTTGCGGGAAGTCGAATGTCAATGTGAAGCCGCGCTCAAGTTCGTCCTGCTTCTCCTGCTCGATGAAGGCCAGCAGGCTTTGCATGAGCGTGTCGACGGAATCCTGAGGACCGCGCAGACCGACCGTCGGAGCTGGGTTGCGTCTTTGCGCGGCCTGACGAGGACCACCAAAGCTGACTTGGGTCGGGATTTGACCCTCGCCGAGCGACTGGTGGTGACGGTCAACGTGGCGACGGATCTTGTCGTGGAACTTCACGGGAGCGTCAACCTCACGAGAGGTGATCTCTGCGTTGCCACTCAGCATTCCAAGAATGTGTTTCTGTGCTTGCTGGAGAGCCTGCTGGAACGCCTGCACTTCGGACTGCTGTGGTGGCTGTCTTGGAAGCTGGTAGTCAGGCGATGCTGAGCGGTCCTCGTAGACAAGTAGAATGGGCGACTCGTCGAACTCGTCGGGAATGACAACACGGACACCATAGTCGTCGCGGATCTGTCGAGCAGCCTGCTCGCGAATATGAGCATGATAGAACGGGTCGACATCAACAGGCTGGAATCGGCTTGGTGGGTGGCCTCCGACCAGACTCATGATATCGGCTCGAGCCTTCATGGCGGTCTTGTTGTCCGGAGCGTATATGTTCCACGCGCCCGTAGTGTCCGGAACGATGCTAGCGTTGTGCGCACGCTCGATGTCTTGGATAGCCTTGCGCTGCTGCAAGTAGCGAGTGACATCACGAGCGTGGTTCTGAGCGCCTCGTGGGGCGTTGGCAAATTGACGGGAGATGTCCGCGCTGGCCATGGTCATGCTCGACGCCAAATCCATAATCCGTTCCTTGGCCTCCTCGATGCGATCAGAGGGTCCCACGATGTAGAGGGTCTCGGAGTCGTCGTCGTCCGGAGGCAAGATCACAGAGCAGCCAGTGTCCTTGACGAACTCGTTGAGCGAAGTGCCCTTGTTGCCGAAGATGAACTGATGTCTTCCACGCTCGACTGCCATTTGCTCAAGCATGAGTTGCCTTTGCAATTGCTGGACCTGTCGGTCAATTTCGGCGCGAAGCTCTGCAACGGCCTGACGATCGCCGGAGAGCGAGATTGGGAGTCCAGCCTGTGGAGCGAACGATGCTGGGTTCTGAGCCGGTGCCTGCTGGCGCCAGGTGGTGTATTGTGGAATTTGCATCTTCGCATTCTGTCCGACCCGGGAGCCAGCGAGCTGCTGGTTCAAGAATGGGTAGTATTCTGCTGGAATGTGCTTCAGACGGGTGCTGGCCGTGGATGTGTGTTCGTTGACGATCTTCTCGATATCCTGCTTCGCCATCTGCACAGCGAATGGGTCTCCCTCGATCTGAACATCGATTGTCGCATCCATGTCATCGTCCTCGAGAATTTCTGCCGCCTCTTGCTTCGAGATATTGATCTTGGCACCAGTCTTCTTGGAGATGGCCTGGATAGTAGCACCCTGCTTGCCGACGATCTTGCCACGGACGCTCATTGGGATCGGGACCTTGAGGTTTTGCTAGAAATTGTTAATCGAGTTCGAATTTAATCGTTGGACACATTCTCACCTTAGCACAAAGCTGGTTCGCAACCTCCTTCAAAGCGATGCGAACAGCGTCCACAGGACCAGAGCCCTCGAACACAATGACTCCGCCAGGTCCAGACTTCATTTCGATAGTAGCCTTGGATCGCTTGTTGATATCACGCAGAACCTCAGCCACCGGCTTCTTCAGCTGATTCCTTGGAGTCATCATCGAAGGATGGAGCTGGATCTGCTCAGAGTAGCGACCCGGGAGAGACATCTGCGGAGTTGGGCCACGCTGTGACTGAGCACCAGTGCTCGGTGTGACGATTCCAGACACGGGAGCGGATGCACGGGAAGACGCACGAGAAGTCGCAGCCGATCCATTGGTGTTGCCATTGGGCACGCCGTTGGCAGCCTTGCCCACGGCAGCGGGTTTCTTCGACCACATGCTCGGAGCAGCATTGGCCGGAGCCTTGGAGGCGCCCAGAGCAGGGAACAACTCCTCAGACTGAGTATCAAGAGCCGGCTTTTTCGGAGCGGCAGGCTGCTCACGCATCGGCTGCTTGCCTGCAGCTTTGCTCGACAGAGTCGCATCGGAAGCCGGAGCAGACTCCGCGGCAATGCCAGATGGCGGCGGGTGGGCCACGAGGTCCTCGTCGGGCACCTCCTCCACGGTGGGGTTGTGTGTCTCTTCAGAAGCGTGCTTTTGCATCAGACGCTCGGCGGCGGAGAGGCCGTCGGCGCTGGAGCTGCCAACATTGGTGTCGGTAGCCATGGTTTCAGGAATCCGGAGGAAGAAAGCAATCGAAGTGCCGGGAAGACAGGAGTGGGATTGGTGATTCGTCTAGAGGCAGTTCATACGGAATCGGCGAAGTAGGATCGTGGATGTGGTGGATAACGGGAGCGTGCAGCGGTGTTGTGTGACCACTGTAAATTGATGGAGGATAAAGAGGTGGAGGTGAGGTAAGAAAGTCAAAGAAAGTCGAGGTCGAGACTCGAGAATATGGCGGGTCCAAGCTCCGAATTCAGTCAGGGTTTGGTTGGTGGTAGCATGTGCCCCGGCACCTAATGGTTGTTCACGCACATTTTCTTATGTCAGCGCATGTGTTCATGCACGTCTTCTCGTGGCATATCGGTTGTCTTGTGATTATAGCAATGCTTAGGAATTAATGAACCTACAGCACGAGCCGTCCTGGCATACGATTTTGTCGCAGTTTGCTGGTCAGAAAGGAACAATACACCCCCACGTATACGGAAGATCGTAGAAGTTAGTTCAAGCCACCGTGGCTTCATTCACATGCGTGGAACTTCGACACGTGTCGTGGAAAGTCGATCCTCCGAAAGGGGGCCAAGTCTTGATACAAAATCGCTCTTGATTCCCATGCATTGCCCATCCTATGTCCAAATCGTTCGCCGGTACGAGTCTATGCAATCGTTCCATACGCCGCCGACTGCCAATGGACCCAACTTCACCTCGTGATCATCCTCCTCATCTGTACTTCTCCAAGAACTCCGCGTGGAACTTCGTAATCCTCTTCACCCAATCCGTGCCCGGCGCCAGGAATGTCGTCCTGAAATGCAGAGTGCCCTCCTTCTGTCCGAACCCAGCACCCGGAACGATACACACACCCGTGGCATCCAGCAGTCTCAGACAGTAAAACTCATCGGCACTCTTGCCCGCCTCCTTGGCCGCCTCGATCGCCTTCTGTGGCAACTTGATGGTCGGGTAGAGGTACATGCTGCCCTGTGGTTCCTGGCACTCGACACCTTCCATTTCCTTGAAAGCGTGGTAGAGTGCATTGGCACGCTCCTTGAGGTTGTTGAAGGTCGTGTCGTATTCCTTGCGGTACTGAGCGTAAGAGGGTTCGCCTTCTTTGGGCGGGTTGACCATGAGCTCGACGAGGCATTGGCCGATGACGGGCGGGCAGAGCATGATGCTGACGAATTTGTAGATTTGTTCGACGACCTGGATCGAGTTAGCATCATCTCGCTGAGATAGGCTGCTTCGAGTCTCACCTTCTCGTCGAACCCAACCATCTCGTAGTAACCTCCTCGGTGACCACATTCGCCGACCATACCCTTGCTGATGCTGTGCAGGCTCGCCATCTCGATGTTGTCGAATTTGCCCTCCTTGTTCTTCTCACTCTTCTGCAGTTCGCGCAAGCACTTCTTAAAGCTGTTGAACTCGCCCTCGAACACATTCGTCTGGTAGACCTCGTCGGCGAGCACAACAAGCTTCTCCTCGGCAGCAAGCTCAATCACCGACTTGATGTTACTTGAATCCAGCGATCCTCCAGTGGGGTTGCCAGGATTGATCACGACCACTGCGCGAACATCGATGCCCTTGGCCTGTGCCTCCTTCAAAGCCGTTCGCATGCCGTCAACATTGGTGCTCCAGTTTGACTCCTCCTCGAGATAATATGGCACGACCTGGGCGTTGAGCAAGCTCAATGTGGCGGTGTAGAGAGGGTACTGGGGAATTGGGACGAGGATGCCGGTCTGTGGCGAAGAGCAGATGACGGTCATAAGAGCGTTGACACCAGCGCTGGCACCTCCACACAGGTAGATGTTCGCTGGATCTGCGGGAAATCCATCTCGTCTCTCGATAAAGTCTGCCACACTCTGTCGAATGCCAGGTGCTCCTTGCGACTGTGAGTATGCGCCGACGCTCTTGACATCCTTCAGCAGCTTTTGCGCACGCTGGATGGCGTCGCTGTTGTAACCCAGGCTATTCTTCAACACATCTTCGTGCTCAAGTAGGAGAGGGTTCTCGACCAGACTTGCGACCTGCCGGAAAAAAGTGATTGGCTTCTGGTCGAGTTGTTGCGGATTTCCGATGTTCGCGCTGATGACCGAGTCGAATGGGAGATCTTTGCCTTCGCCCTTTGCGAGCTGAGCCCGGTACTCCTCGCTCTTAATCGCTAGTTCGCCACGAACAGCATATTTCGCCTCTTTCACGTGAGGATTGATGTTGTCGATGCCCAAGCTCCGGTCTGCCGGTGTGTTCTGGGTGAAGAGACGCTTCTGGACAAAACTCGGCAGGGGAACCGAGGACAGGACTCCGGCGACAGACATGATGGGTGATGGGCGATTCGAAGTCGAAGCAGCGGTCGAGGTGGAATACGTAGCTCTCGCAGGATAAAGACTCGGGCGCAGCAGGAGGCTCTTCGGAGAGATTAGGTTGCTTTTCGAGGTGGGGTTGGTCGAACCAGGTGATAGTGACGCATAGTAAACTGGAGCCCCCACCACCAACCTTTTGCCCGCTAGCATCCTGTAGTTCTGCTAAAGGACGGGAGACAATCGGACCTCACCTATCAATATCGAGTTCAGGTCGACGAAAGAACAGCTGTCGAGGTGGTGAGGTTTGACCCGGGCATGCTTTTGCTGTCCGTATCGTCGGAGAGCTCATGCAGTGTTTGCCGCAACGGCTTCCGCCCCGCTTCATCGACAGAAGCTTATCTTCCATCGTGAAGGATCACAGATGAGACAGATATGCGATCGATTCTCTCTCATCCAATCCATTTTCGCGCGTACGGTATGCTTGTCGACCACACGTTCTCTCCACACGGAAAGTGGATGCAAGCAGCGCTAGAACTACGTGAGACTCGATCCGGAAAGTCCTTGTGCTCGAGCAGGGACGGGACATGACAACATTCGATACAGCTTGCTTTGCTCCGAGATCTCACCAAGTTTCAGGCCACTATCGAATCTATCGACAGGCAGATCCTGGGCTGGCATTGAAATTATTGCTCCAGCCTTGCCACTGATGACTTCAATGATATCACCCAAGCCGAGCAGTGGAGAGACAGATTCGACGCCGTCGGGCTGCTTTGGAGCATGCTGCTCTTCAATCATGTAGGGAAGGCGACTAGACTGCTGGCTGGGACTATGAAGCATTCGCAGCGTTTAGCTAGATGCAATAATGAAAGCAGTCACATTTCTCGTCGTCTTCGTTTTCGGTTTCCATCGACATCGTCATTGACAGTGCCAGCAGTGTCGATTCTGCATGTCCAGGTTTTCGAGCCCCTTGAAGCAAATGAAGGGCTACGGGTTCGACAAATGACTTCAAACGGAGGCTTTTTCATTGGCGATTGCGGTCTAGAGCGACAAGATCGCTGTGGCTGAGCAAAAAAGACCCTTGAAGGACCAGGTAAAGGACAAGGCAGAGGGGAAGGTTCTAAGGCCAGGTTCCGGGATTCCGAATCGTCCGACTAGGGAAGGAGTCTCTTTGTTGCGGTGGAAGGTGCGAACGACGTCATATCCTCCTTGGAGCAGGCTAAAAGTGCACGGAGGAAACGGCATGAGGATAGATGTATATAGCACGACTTGAACAACACACTTCCCTCGCTCACCAAGTTGAGATATTCCAACAGACCACACAGTCAATCAGACCACTTGCGGCACGTCAACACTCTCCTGTACTCCATCGCACACCACAGCAACACATAGTACGTCGATCCGCTCCACCTGCTCCGCACGACAGGGATTCTACCCGGTTGAAGCCACCGTAAGATCGATCGAGGACTGACCATCCTTTACAGCGCCCAACATGAGCGGCCAACCAATGCCCGTACGCACTGCCACCGGCTCTTCCAACGATGCGATCCCCGACGACGACACCAGCGAGACCAGCAAGCTCTTCCACGAGCGCCTGTCAGCTTGGAAGCACGCGACCGCCTACCTCGAGGACTACGTCGAGGCAACCGAGAAGCTCCATAACTCCACTTCCAAGGACTATGAGAAGGTCCTCAAGACGGTGAACAGCCCGTTGAAGGAAGGACACCACTTCGATCAAAGTTTGGGCGGTATTGCTGGACTCTTCGACAACGTCCGCACCAACACCCAAGGACTCCAGAACAGCCACCACGAGACAGCCAAGACGCTCAAGGGATCCGTTCTGCCGATCTTCCATCGTCTACACACTGAGATCAAAAACAAGACGAAGGAGCTCGACAAGGGTGTTGGAAAGCAGTCCAAGACTGTGGACAAGGCTCGCAACGCCTCGCAGAAGCACATCGAGCTCCTCGGCCAGCATGCTGCCGCATCTGAGACTTCGAGCCACACGATTAAGGCGTCCGAGGACCCATACATCCTGCAGCGCCAAGTCTACCACCGCTTGAACAAGCAGGTGTTGGAGGAGAACAACAGCCGGGATGATATCATCTCGGTGCAAAACAACTTTGCCCAGTTCGAGTCGCATGTGATTCAGACTATTCAACAAGGAATTACACAGCTCAACCAGGTATTGAGCAGCCAGGCGGAGCAGACGCGTACCATGTATGGCGATGTTACTGCCAATGTAAGTTTTGCACATGTCCTCTCCTTGTCAAGCAGAAACTAACTCCTGCAGGCCCAACGTGTGCCCGTCGACTTCGAGTGGAACAGCTTCGTCAAGAGGCACGCCAACGTGCTCGTCGACCCAAGTGCCGGCAAGCGCACGATCGAGAGCATCGGCTTCGCCAATCAGGACCACCGGTCCACCCGCCCGCTCATCGCGGGGTCCCTCGAGCGCAAGAGCGGTCTCCTCAAGAAGTACGAGGCCGGCTTCTACGCCGTCACTCCTTCCAAGTACCTCCACGAGTTCAAGACCGACGACGACTTCGCCAAGGATCCCACTCCCGAGAACAGCTTGTATCTGCCCGACTGCATGATCGGTGCCGTGGACGGTGTCAAATTCAACGTCCGTGGAAAGGATGCCAGCGGAGGCGCTATGTCCAAGCTCTCCAGAGCCCACGAATTCGCTTTCAAGGCGCACACTCCGGAAGATGCTCTGAAGTGGCACGGTGTTATCGCTGGTGTTGCTGGCCAGGCTACCAACGACTTGCCTTCGAGTACTCCCGCCAGCCCGATCGAGTCGCGCCAGACCTCTGCAACCTACCCTGAGGCTACAGCGGCGTCTCCGGTTGCGGCAACTCCAGTTGCAGGCCAGCAAACGGGAACTGTTGTTCCGGGGCAGGCGACCACAACTGAGAGCGCTGCTCCGCTAGAGAAGACCTCCTAGAGAGCTGGTCCTATGTTCGGCGACGAGGGAGCATGTCGTTTGAAGTGGTCCAGTAATAATGAATAAGCGTGATTGAGATACCTAGTCTAGCATTCTGCTTGATATCCATAAGGAGCAAATTTGAAACCCTTCGGTCCTTCATCTTGACCCTCTAAGTCGTCCAACACGTACCCGATCTCGCTCTCTAGATCCCTGTGCCATTGTAGCAGAAGGAGGCAACTCCAGCCGTCCGCCGATCGGAAGTTCGGAGCTTCCAGACTTTCCGTCCATCACGGCAGGGTTTCTTTTTGTTCAGGGACTCTGCCGGTTCACGTAGCCGACCCATTGCGCATCCCAGCTACTTGCACGAGCATCCGGTTGACTGAACAGGCAGGATGACACCTTCCTGAAAGAACAGCAAGTTCGAGGAGGCGTCCGCTTGAGCATGATCACCCATCGACCTCACAACGTCCCTCTACCACCATGAACGACGACGATGCCCCAGGAACTGGGACCTCAACACCTCTCGACTCGACACAAATGTCACAAAGCGCGTCCAAAGCGGCACCCGTCAAGGACCGGCAATGTCCCTTCTGCAACCAATCATTCACATCCTCCAGCCTCGGCCGGCATCTAGACTTGTACATCCGACCGAAGAACCCAAAGCCAGCAGATGGCGTACACGATGTCGAAGAGATCAGGAAGCTAAGAGGTGGGATCACGAGACGGCAAGTCAAGTCGGGTACAAAAGGTGGGAATGGGAGTGATCAGAGAGGAAGCAGGGAGAGCTTCAGTGCGACACCGAGTGGAGGGTTGAGAGGCACGGCCAGAGGAGACAGAGCAGAGACGAGGACGCGAGAACCCACACCCACGCCTTCTTCAACACCTTCCATTGCAGAGGATGAAGAAAAAGCTGTCAGCGAGCCCAGCACCGGCCAGGCATGTATCACCAACAAGGCAGCATGGCAAGCTACAGGTGTGATCAACGACCTCCCACCACGCGCGATGGAGAACGGACCTCCTCGACCACCGCTTGTGTCGCGGTGGGTTAACGGCGCGGCCGCGGCGTCTGCGACGGCAGCTGCGACGAGCACTGGGCAGACTCAGCGTATCAGTGAGATGCGGCAGGACGCGGGCGGGAATAGGATACAACGCCCGGAGTACGAGAGCGAGAGTATGCTGAAACTGCAAGAAGCAGCGGAGCTTGGGCGAGCGGCTGAGATGGCGTTGAGGGAAGTGCTGGGCAATCTGGAAGCGGCGCAGAAGGCTGTCAAGCCGAAGAATCTCTACGATGACTTCGACTTCTACTCGTTGTCCTTCCCAGGCCTCTGTCTGGCTATCCTGCCTCCCCCTGGTACCCTCTTCACTCCAACTCCGTTTCCGTCCGCCGAATCCTGGACGCTCGAACCTCCGGGCCAGAGACAATACGAGACTATGAATCGTTTCCTCAACCTGCGTATCGCGGAACGCCAGGCTTCGGATAACATCTCAGACAGCATCGCGTTCAAACACCACGCTCACCTCTCCGGCGCGTGGGAACACTGGCAGACTCTCATACCCAGCGAACGAGCTTCCGCTTGGACGCTGGAGGTCTTGCGATCCTATACTCGCAGTCAGGAAAGTCTCAAAGCCCAACGCCTCGAGTCGGAGAAATCACAGCAACGAATCAACCACCTCGAAGCCGAATTCGATCGCTTATCCCGCTGTCAGTTGCCGCGAGAATACCTCATGCGCCCGCCGACTAGCACATTTGTGCCTGCAAACGTCATGCGCGAGGTGGACAAAACCGCCGCAGCCTCCAAATCAGAAGTCACAGAAGCAAACTACGACGCCGAAACCCTCATCTTCAAATGGCGGCAAACTATCCGGTCCATCCCACGTACTTCTAGCCGAAACTCCGCGCCACAGAGACCTACTTCTCCAGCCAGCGCACCCCCAACAGCCGCCGGAGCGCCTTCAGTGCCACGTGGGGCTAATCCCAAGGGCCCGAGTATGTCCGGAGACATTGTCATGCAAGGCGCCGTGTGGGGTGTGGGAGGCCCTATACCCAGACATCGGGGCGGTTGGAATGAATGGCAGCCCAGGGACGAGGACACGCCGAGTAACAGCGTGTCGTATGAGACGCCGCCGGAGCCGGGGGTTGTGATGAGTGCGGAGGATAGTCTGGCGAGCCCGGAGGATGATGAGGATGCGAATGGAGAAACGGAGGAGGGGTATGAGCATCAGAATGGCCGTGGGACGGGGAGTGGAGAGAATAGTGCGGTGGCGAGGAGGAGGAATGGAGAAGGAGGAAAGTTTGCGAGTCCGAGGAGTGGATTGGGAGGGAGCTTGAATGGGAATGGGAAGAGGGCTGGGGATGTATTGAGGGATGATCGATATGGGCAGACGAGGTTGTATAAGGGGCAGGTGCCGGCGAGGGATTGAGCATGGTGTCGTTTGGGTATAAGTTGAATAAAGGAGGCCATATGTCAGCTAACGGTATATAGATAGTGCGGAATCGAGGCCGATGGTTTTTGCAATGGACGGAAACGGAATGCTACCCCACCAAGGGTCCTCTTCAGGGGTGTGGAATCGCTCCGCTTCCCCGCAATCGATCATCACTCACCAGACTGTGACCAGACTGACCACTGACCTCACCTTCCTCGCACCTGCGGCCTTGCTCCTTACCATCGTCGGGCATACCACCGCTTCCGCTCTGATCTTCTGCTTCCTCTCGGCAGTTGACTGATCCACTTGACTCGTAGACCTCACTGCACTCATATCACAGACCTGCGTGCCACTTGCTCCTTCTTCTTCGTCTCCATCCACTTTCCTCCAGATTGGACAGACTGCTTTCTCTGAAACCCCAATCAAGCAAATCTCCTTCCCACAATCTAAAGTCTCCCTCAACACCACCATGCCTCACAAAGAATCCTCCCCCTCCGAGTTCGATCCCTCTTCTTACCCACCCTTTCCCTCCTCCCCCGACTTTCCCACCCTCGACCTTCAAACCATCTCCCTCCGCGCCCTCCTCGCCAACGACCCCTCCGCCCAAGAAGCCACCTTCGCCGCCTGCAAAGACTGGGGCTTCTTCTACCTCGACCTCTCCGACTCGGGTCCCCTCGGCTCCACCCTATCCCAAGACTCCCTCGCCATCGCCCGCATCGCATCCCAAATCTTCCAGCTCCCCATCGAAGAAAAGTCCAAGTACGCCATCACGGGCAAGGACCTCTTCGGCTACAAAAAAGTCGGCCAAACCCAAGTCGACAAGAACCACACGCCGGACACGGCGGAGTTTTTCAATGTCGCGAAGAATGAAATGATTGTGCCGGAGGGGGAGATGACGCGATCGTGGCCGAAGCCCGTGTTGGAGAATCGGGATGTGTTTAAGCGGTATTCGACCGCGGCGCATGAGGTGGGGTTGAAGATTGTGGATGTGTTGGCGAATAAGTTGGGGATTGATGTGGAGGAGATTAGGTCCAGGCATCGATTGGAGGAGTGGGCGGGAGATCATGTGAGGATGACGAGGGGTCCGCCGAGGAAGGAGGCGGAGATGCCGGAGATTCAGACGCCGAGTCATACGGATTTTGGGACGTACGTTGACCTCACATTATCCGAAG
This sequence comes from Zymoseptoria pseudotritici STIR04_4.3.1, assembly GCA_000223685.2. Classification (NCBI taxonomy): domain Eukaryota; kingdom Fungi; phylum Ascomycota; class Dothideomycetes; order Mycosphaerellales; family Mycosphaerellaceae; genus Zymoseptoria; species Zymoseptoria pseudotritici. The sequence goes on from AFIR01000490.1 coordinate 204,412, forward strand.
CAATGGCCCTGGCAGTGTAAATTCGATCGATGCTAACAGAACACCAGCATAACAATCCTAATGAACTGGCTTGGCGGCCTGCAACTCTACTCCGCACCGAATCGCACCGTCGGCAATCTCCAATTCGACGACAACACCGCAGACGGCACCTGGCTCTGGGTCAAACCCCGCCCCAACTGCGCCATCATCAACCTCGGCGACGCAGCGGTGAAATTCACCAACGGCGTGCTGTGTTCCGGTCGCCATCGCGTGATTCCCGCTCCCGGCGAGCAAGGGAAATTTCCGCGGTATAGTATCGTGTACTTTGTGCGGCCGGTCGATGAGTGTCGACTCAAGACGTTGAGGGGAGAGGGCGTGCCGGTTGCGGGCGATGAGGAGGAAGAGGGAACAAGGGCGAAGGATTGGATTGCGGCGCAAGCAGGAAGGTTGAATGTTCAGAAGGCGTAGGTGGGATGTTCGGAATGAGAGACGAGGACCCCCGGAGTTGTGAGGTGTAAATGATAACGATTTTCGTATATGTCATGGTATCTCCAGATGCTTTCGTTCCAAAACGCAACGCTGTTCCTCTCTCGTCAAATCATGCGGAACGCTCAAAACGCTATACCAACGCACTGCTCCTCGCACATATGCACAAACATAAATGTTGTTCTCGTCCATCCATGACTTCCTCTCCAACTCACATCTTCTCCCCACCACCTCCCGTTCCTCCCAAACCCCTCCTCTGCCAAAACACCAAATACGCACCCTCATTATCCAGCGCCTTATCCCTCCCCAACCCCTCCGGCCGAAAATCATTCGAAACAGTATCGTTGAAAAACCGCCAACAGCCCCTCGCCCGATCCCTCACTGCCGCCGTATAATGCCCACTCCTCGTCGTATCGCCCTGATGCCTTACCACCGCATACGCATCATAGATATACGGCGGCGTCAACGCAGGGTCAGTCTTCAACGCTTCCCGTCCACCGTGCTGAGAGACGATGATTTCCGCTTCCTGCGGCGAGGGAGGAGGGAGGATGAATTCTCCCATATCGAGGCCTTCGAGCGGAAAACGCACGTTGGTGTGGATTTTGCGTTGTTCGCCGGTTCGAGGATGGGTTTTGAAGCGCTTGAGGCCGATGACGAGGAAAGGTGGAGCGCGGGTGATGGTGAGTTTCTTCGTGGCGCGGCGGGGTACTTTGCAGTTTGTGCAGGTCCATTGGTTGTCGGCGTCGAGGAGTTCGTCGCCGAAGTGGTTGCGTAGACAGTCTTTCAGTTGTGCTTCGCGGGCTTCCGGGATCTCGACTTGGAGGAGTGCCCAGGGGTCGTATTGGGTCGAGGTGGCGTTGCAGACGGTGCAGCGCACGCGGGAGGACTGTTGGCCGTAGAAGAGGGAGGTGAGGAAGGAGTTCTCGCGGTGCGTGTAGCGGTCCCATTCGGTTTTGGCGACCAAAAGGCGCGGCATGCGTTCTCGTGTAGCTTCTTCGGCTGGGGTGAGCTCGCGGAGAGGAGGTTTGGCCCAGTGGGCGTTAAAGTCCTCGTGTAGACAGTCGACGACAAAGGAGAAGAATTCCTGCGTGTCTTCCTGTTGACTGGGGTCTTTGAAGGTGCTGTTGAGGCGGCCGCAGAAATTGAAGAAAGTGGTCGGTTTGATGAAATCGACATTTCCCCTCCAGAGCTCGCGGACCACATTGCTATACATTTCGGGCAGGAGACCACGGCTGCCTTTCCAATTCTCCTTCTGGACCATGTTCTTGTATCCATCGTCCATCACAAGGATCGTAAGAGGTATGGTCGCAGACAGGGCTTGAAGGGTGGCGTTCATGTAGCAAGTGCTGCCGAAGTTCTTCAGGCCAGTCTTGGGTATGCGTAGATTTGCCGACAGGTACTTCGGAGAGATATAAGGCACAAGCTGGCTGGAGGTTCTCGGCGCTGGAGTGTTCTGGGAGACTGCCCGATCGCTGACACCAGTGTAGCTCATTCGAGGCGCTGCAGGTGCCGGACGAGCAGGTGCTGGAGGGAACTGCGAAGGTGGCGGTGCTGATGGGTATCTTGGCACATTGTTGGGCGCTTCTGGGGGTGGACGAGCCGGTCTTCCGTTGTAGTACTGTTGTCCAAGAGTTCCAGCGTCGGGGAATCGTGAGTTGAAATCTTCAATCGTGGGATACTTCGGTAAAGATCCACCATCCTCGTCTTGTGCCACATCCTCTTCGTCCTCACCTCCATCCGTGGCCAGCACTGGGTTTTCTTTTACACTCTCACTCTTCGCACGAGCTCGCCAAGTACGTTCCTCCTCCGGATCCAGCGGATTGTAGTCTCGTAAGCGGCGCTTCTGAACTTTCATCGGCCCATCCCTCGCCGCAGGTCGGCGAACAAGCGATCGCGCTGGACCAGTTCTCGCTTTTGTGTTCGACGCCACCAATGCTTGGTTACCTAGAAGATCGGCCCAGGCTTCAATACCGCCAATGAGCAAACTTGGTCGTCGTTGCAGAGGCCTATCCTGATTGAATTCGTCCAAGGCTTCATGCAACCACTTGAGCCGTTGCTCTCTATCCGTCCGCGGTCGAGCTAGGAAGTCGTCGGATCGAGTGTCGGCGTCATAGTAGACCACGACGTCGAAGGAATCTCGACGATTGAAAAGATCCACTTCCTCCTCCGGTGATAGTATGAGTCCTTCGGACAATTCCTCAGCGCTCATACCCTGGCGCACCGTCAAAGGCTCAATGCAGATGACGTTGCGCGTGTAGATGTGTCCCTGGTCGAAGTCCTCCCGCGGGCGGAAGTCGATCAGCAAGACCTCAAAACGAGGTAAGTAATCGTACAGCATTTGTGCGCTGATCTCGGTGTCCTTGGGCATATGAACAGAGCTCTTCCGCACGAGTGACGGAGACGAGTTTCCATTTGTTTGAGAACCTCCGAAGTAATCGACAGTACTGTTGGGAGCCACCGACGATGCAGATGACAGTGGACCCAAGGACGACTTTCGACTGCCGGAACCTGCTAAACTCCTTGCGCTGTGACGAGGCGGAGCAATGTTCCCCGTCGTCTGCATATTGCGCGCTGGGCTGTATGTCGGACTCGGTGGCTTCGGCATGGAAAGAGCGAGATCGGTATCAAGCGGGAGCTTGGTGGGTCGTGATGGGCCATTGCCGTTCTCTGGCATGCCGCGAGGACCATACAGCCTCGATGAGAATAGCAAGTCTGGTTTCCCAGCATATTGTCCAGCTGAAGGACTTGGTAGCGGTTGATTTTGTAGTGACGAGATCGAGTTTCTGGAGCCTGGTCGATTATTGTCGGGGCCGAGTCCACGCAATTTAGCGAAACGATCGGCGAGTGCCTCGTTCGGTCCTGTGAACGACGATTTCGTTACTTGTCCCAGCGAGGATGCTGCTCGGGCATGGAGTGCTTCGGGCTTGGGCGAAACCGAAGGTTTGACCTTTTGCGACCCGGATGGAGCCAGTCCATTCTCCGAAGCACTGCGGTTGTGTTGACTGCGCGGTAGCACCCCGGATCGGCTGTTGTTGTAAATGATGATCTTTTTGATTGACTGAAACTGGTCCGCCATGGCAGAGATCCTCCGCTGCAGCACTTGCAACTTTTGCTCGCCATGTTGGTCGTGCATGAAGTGAATGTAGTCCCGGTGTCTTGGAATCACCTCAACGGTAATCTCATATGCTCGAAGGTACTCCGTAAATGCATGATCTGGTCTTCGAAAGTCGATCGAAGACTTTGCTTGTTTTAATGCCCTCTCCGCGCGGTCCAGTAGTTGTCCTATCGACTGAGTAGGCGAGAAGTCCGTCAGGGCATCCTCTTGAAGATCCTTGACGTGAGCAAACACCCGCTCTCCTCCATTCGTAGGCTGTGACCGCGAGGCTCCATTCTGTGAATTTGAGGCGGAAGAGGGAGGCGAAAGAGGCCCGGCAGCGCTCATGTCGCAGGTCGTGGTGGGGCGGAACGACGCTGCATGTCGTGAGGGCGGCGTTGTCGGCAAGAGTGTCGGCGTAATTCGTCTGTTACGAGGTAGGATTTCAGATCGTGCGAACGTCGTTGTCGTTGTCGTGGAGCTGGCGTGGCGGATCGAGTGTATCCAAGCAGGCAGTCAAATACTCGAGGTTGGGCTTTGTCGCTCGGGGGGTAGCGGTCGCAGTGGGTGGCGCAAGAGTGCGATTCGGTGTGTATCGTGAATGCTATCGTCCAGAGGGGTTCCAAGATCCGATCGTGAGTGCGGCAGTCGTCGAGTGAGTCGGATGAAGTGAGGTCTGGTATTATTTGTCGGGTTCAATTGTTGACTTGACCGCGCACATGAATCTCCCGAGCAGCATGACGTGGTCGCTTACACATGCCACTCTCTCCAGAACCTCAAGCTCCAAGACCCTCTGAAGGATCTCTCTCATTCTTCGACCCAACGACTTCCCTCTTTCACTTTCACGATCCTCCGATACGCCGTTCGACCACCTATCATAATATCGATCACAATTTCCGGCTTTGCGATTTCCTCTCCCCGCCACCAGCAGTCCTATTCAAGGCAACAGGCGAACGACAGCGGCTCTGGACCATCCAGTCCCACCTGAAGCTCACCACCGATGGCATCGTGGTTCGGGGGCGCGGGCAATGCAGAGCTCGATGCTCAAATCGAGAGGGCGACCTCAAGTTCCCTGGAAGACATCGCCTTGAACCTCGAAATCAGCGATATCATCCGCAGCAAGACAGTGCAACCAAAAGAGGCCATGCGCAGCCTGAAACGACGAATAGGCAACAAGAACCCGAATGTGCAGCTCGCTACATTAAACCTGACGGATACTTGTGTCAAGAATGGAGGATCACATTTCATGGTGGAGATTGCGAGCAGAGAGTTCATCGACAACTTGACGAGCCTCCTCAAGGCATCAGGTCCGGCTGAGCCCAACCACGACGTCAAACAGAAAATCCTCGAACTCATACAGAACTGGGCTTCCGCTGCACAAGGACGAGAAAGTATGGTATACATCTCGGAAACCTATCGTACACTTCAGCACGAAGGCTTTCGGTTCCCACCTAAGCAAGAGGTCGCCAGCAGCATGTTCGACTCGTCCGCGCCGCCGGAATGGGCCGACAGCGATATTTGCATGCGCTGTCGAGAGCGATTCACATTCACAAATCGAAAACATCATTGCCGGAATTGTGGGAACGTCTTCTGTGGAACATGCTCGACCAAGTCGATACCATTACCGCACCTGGGCATCATGCAGCCGGTGAGAGTGGACGATGGCTGCCACGCAAGGCTAACGGAGAAGAATCGAAGTAGTCAAGGACCTCATAGTCCGTCGGCAAGCAAGCGATCACTATGGCAAGGAGCGAATGCCTCAACGGATCGGATGCAGCCCAGAGGAGCACGCGTTACAGAGGACAGCTTCGATGCAGATTTGAAGAGGGCGCTGGAGATGAGCTTGGAAGAGAACAAAGGACACTCTGGTGCTGGCTATGTCCCACAGTCGCAGCTTTCAACTCCTAAAACTCAGACGAACGGCGGCAGTCGAAGTGCACCCAAGAAGGCGGCAGAAGAGGAGGAAGATGCAGATCTCAAGGCTGCAATTGCTGCCAGCTTGCAGGATATGGAGACACAGAAGAACCGATATGCAAAGGAGCTTCGAGAGCAATCATCGTCGACACAAGCTGCACCAGCTGCGCAATTCAGGCCGAACAACCAATTTGAGCTGACTCCGGTCGAGGCGGAGAATATCAACTTGTTCTCCACATTAGTCGATCGACTTCAGCATCAACCACCGGGAACGATATTACGCGAACCGCAGATACAGGAGCTCTACGAGAGTATCGGTACGCTCCGACCAAAGTTGGCCAGGACATACGGCGAAACGATGAGCAAGCATGACACATTGCTGGACCTGCACTCGAAGCTGGCGACAGTCGTTCGCTACTACGACCGAATGCTGGAGGACAGAATGGCAAGCGCATATACCTCGAGTCGATATGGTGCCCAGCCGCGGTCGAACATGTACCCTAATATACCATCTGCCGCCCCAGATGGCCCCGGAGGCGTGGAGAGCTATTACAGCGGCAACGCACCACCCATGGATGGCTATGTTTCTCCACAACAACAGGCGCCGTACGGCGGCTACCAACAGCCTCAAGCACCGTATCCTTCTTTCGACAAGCGCGTTTCCTCATATGGTGCACCGCCACCTGAAGCATCATACTATTCACAACAGCAGCCCGGGTACCCTCCGCAGCAAGCACCATCGCAATATCCTCCGCAGAATCAATCAGATCATCAACCTCCACTTCAACGCCAGCATTCCAACCATCAATATTCGCAACGATCGTCTCAATATGCACCAAGCCACGCCTCGCAAACATCGAACCCACCACTCGCCTCACCCTCAGCGGACCCAGCAGCCAACTTCTACTACGGCGAGCAACAGCAGCAGCCTCCAAATACATCTCAACAAGCGCCTCCAAGTCCCGAGCTTTACCAACAATTACCCACTCAGCAACACTACCCACAGCAACAAGCACCTCAACACCACCAGCAGGCACCACCGCCGCAACAGGTCCAACAGCAGCAGTATTACCCTCAGCAAGCTCAACACCAGTCCGCTGCCCAACCCGCCCAGCAATGGCCGCAAGCTCCGGCCGCTCATGGCGGATATGGCCAGGAGAGCTTCCCTACCGCGCCGCAACATGCGCCGCAGGTGAAGGAGGAGAGTTTGATTGAGCTGTAGCATGGAGTGACCAATAGATAGTCAAATTGAAGTGCATTTCGCGGGTGCGAAGTGTTGGTCGTCCCTTCACAGCGATCATAATCGATGATATTGAATCCCTGCCCCAGCGATCCAGTGTGAGTAGCAGTACATAACATGTTCATGGAGTAGTGTGTTTGTCTGAACTCGAGCTACTATTCACCTGAGGCCTCTTCCATGACCGGAGAAATTTATCGCCGAACGCCAAACAATCGCTTGTCCGTGAACAGAAATACATATCGTCCTTTCTTTACGATCGACCAAAATGTATTCTCACCAGATGTCCTCATTTCCAGGCGAACCATAGAAAGATGTCGTCGTGTAGGATGACGATCGCGCCTGGAGGGACCAGAACGAAGCCGAGCGAGGCAAGCAGAGCCGGGGCAGATGGCTGCAGTGCGGGCAGCTATCCTCTCCCACCTTCACCCCACCGAGGTGCTGGACAACAACAACAACCACGTTGCTGCATGGCGTTCGAAACGAGATCCAGAATACCACCGAACAGCTGAATATCCTCGGCATGTCCGCGTCTGACCAACAATCGGAAGCGTACCCGTCGCCCTCGGCCGCATCGAACAATCATCCCTTCTACCAGCATCTCCAACAACAAAGCCTCGAATCCCGCACACCACAGCAGAATGGCAGGAATACCCAGTCGCCCGATCCCGGCGACGACAATACGAACAGAAGAATGTCGGAAGATTCACAAATGCAGGCACACCTGGACGTGATGGGCAGCTTTGGCAATTTTGGCTCCGTGCCAGGACAATTACCATATCCTCCTGCCGGTGCTGCGTCCTCCTCACAAGTCCCTCACGGCTCCGTCGCATACGCACAAGCAAACGGCGCGGCCGATGCTGGGCCTCCACCGCCGGACAAGAGCAAGCAGCGAACGAAAGTCAGTCGGGCCTGTGATGAGTGCAGACGGAAGAAGATACGATGTGATGCGGTCGATGAAGTACCGAGCATGCCATGTAACAACTGTGCTCGGACGGCAGCGAAGTGCACATTCAGTCGGCAGCCGATGAAGCGAGGACCGAGCAAGGGCTACATCAAAGAGCTGGCAGAACGTCTGAACTCCCTAGAACAGCAGGTACAACCTCCACATCTGGAACAGCAGCATCGGTACGAGATACAGCAGGTGCAACAGGCGATGGCGGAGGGACTTCAAGCGTATACACATGATCCTCGCATCATGCCGGATCCACGAATAGGTGACAAGCGAACGCATGAGGTCGCGGAAGGGTTACATCCAGGACAGCAGGCGATATATTCAAATGTGAGCAATGCGCCGCCGCCGCAGCAGCACATGTACGCGCCGCATATGCAAACACCTGGACCGACATACCAGCAGCATAATGTCCAGCCCTTCTGGCGGTTGTCAGGGAGTGAGAACCGACACGACACAGTTGGCATGGCCTTTGAAGCGGAGAACAGCACGACAATCACGAATTTTGACTGGGACGAGGCGGTGATTGATGAGTACTACCGCATCATACACCAGACATTCCCTTTGCTCGCGAACAATAAAAATCGCCTACGGCAGCGGCTAGCTGAATGTCCCGCATCTTTACGAGAAGCATTCCTCGCCGCGTTGGACTGCCTGATGCGAACGTTTCCGACTTCGACCTTACAAACCAATGCAGGCTACCACCAGGCCTTGAAGCGTACCGCCGAACTACTCGCCAAATATCCCTTCGATAATCCCAGCAGTCACACGAACTCAACGAATCTTGTATATCTTCAAACACTCCTGCTCATGGCTCTAGAGAGCGACAATCACGGTCCTGCAACGATCCGAGGCCAAGCTGGCCCTAGTCGTGCCGAATGGCTTGGGCGAGCAGCTGGTGTCGCCGGCCAACTAGAGATCAACACGATCCGATCAACGAGCACTTCTGTAATGGAAGGCGACCGCGATTCCGAGGATCGACTAGCGAGAAGAGTCTGGTGGGTGCTCTTCATCCTCGACCGATGGCACGCCTCTTCCACCGCGGACCTCCTCAAACTCCCCGAAAACAGTGTGGTCCTCCTCCCAGAAGATCAAATCCTGCTAGGTGAATCAACTTACCACCTCGCCCGCCTCTCCTTCATCATCGGCCATCTCGCAGCCATTCTCACCACAACCAAAACTCCAACGACAGATGTCATGGCTCCTTCGAATCCTGCTTCCTCTCTCCTCAATCTCACGCTAGCCGGCGAAATCGATCGATTCCGCGAGTCCGTCGAATCAGTCTGGGGATCCCTCAATCTGGTACACATGAGCTACCACCACTGCCACCTTCTCATCAAGCGACTCAGTCCGACCACCGAGCCCTCAGAACTCGTCGGTCACGCCGTCAAAGTCGCAACAGTGCTCAACAGCCGGCTGACTCCTGTCACGCCGTTGAACCACCACTTCGGCGCTCTCGCGGCCATGACACTTTGTGAACTCTGCGACGTACCGAAGACGAGGAGTGAAGCGATGAAAGGGCTCGATCAATTGGCGCAATGTCTCGGCGAAGGTCGAGGCCTGGCGGGCAAGCTAGAGAGTGAAGGCTGGGACGGAGCAGTAAGGGAACTGGTGAAGAAGAAGAGGGATAAAATGTTGCAGTTCGGCGGCGATGGAGGCTTACTAGGGTTGGCGGATGCGGCGGTGGGTAGTAGTTCCCACGGAGAGGAGGGCCAATTCGATCCGACCATGTTGACGAGGTATGGGTATCTGACGAGTCTGGGGCAAGGGGTGTTTTTGAGGAACACATAGATGTGTCGTGGATAGATTATCAAGAAAAATCTGAATCAAAATGAGCAACGCATTGCTCCAGTCGTGCAATCTATCATCCCGTTCAGATCAATCATACCTTAGATCATCACTCATCTCTATACGCCTTCCCCAACGCCGTCAACTTGCCCTCATCATCATACATCCTCGCCCACTTCCCCACCGTCCCGGTATTCCTCATCGGTCCAAACCAACAATACCGCTCCACCCAATCCAACGTGTCAAGATACTTACAACTCTCCTTCGCGAAATTCTCTACATGCTCTCTGGGCAGTGGCTCACTCTCATTCCAATTCGTCGCCGCAAACTCGGTGATCCAGACCGGTTTCTCCGGTCCGAGTTGATGATGCGTGCTCCAAATGTAGTCGTAAAACCCTCCCAAGTCAACACCATACCAGTGAATAGCCCAAAAGTCCACATCCGAGCCCCCCGCGCGAATGGCGGAGACGAAGTCCTGCAACCACTTCACGGCGTGTCCGGCGGAGGAGATTCCAGGACTACCGCACCTCACGCCACTGCGTCGGATGGGTTCGATGTGTTCGAGCCAGGCCGCGGCGGCGGCGGAGACGGAAATGTTGGATTGGTCGGGGAGTTCGGGCTCGTTGAAAGCGAGGAGGTGAGTGGCGGATTGGTGGGCGACTTTGTCTGGGAGGGAGGCCATGTCGGCGGTGTTCCAGGACATGGGAATCCATTCGAGGGAACAGGTGGTTGGGTTGGGGGACCAGTTGTCTGCGAGGGAGGGTTAGGTGGTGGGTGGGTAGATGGAGGAGGATTGGGATGGGAGGGACGGACATAGCCATGAGACTTTTGTGCCTGGGCGGGTGAAAGCGGAGATGTGGTCGTTGTTGTTGTTGTTTTCTAGAGGCCAACATAGACCTCTTTTGGAACATGGTTTGGAAGAGGAGCTGGGTTGAGTTTGTGGTTGAGCAGCGGCGGGTGGAGGTCGAGGAGCAGCAGAGTGCCTTGCGGCTTCGACTTTGTCCTTGAGGTTTGTGAGGTTCGTGAGGAGTCCCATGGTTGATGTTTCGTGCGAATAATATGCTGTATGTCGTGAAACCTTCCGGATCGTACGTCCTCGAGATTTTGAAAGATGACGTCCAGCTTCGGACCGGGATGTTGATCGTGTCCCATATGACTAAGTTACCCTCGCCGCCCTGTAATGCTACGAACCGCCCTTAACATC
>AFIR01000487.1:0-25565 GCA_000223685.2 Zymoseptoria pseudotritici STIR04_4.3.1
TTGTTCTACCAGTCGTCCGTACACGACGCCCCGCCCGCTGTCCCGCTCTCCCGCTGCACCTCACCTCCCGCTACACCGTGACAAGAATCCTGACAACCATCTGCATTTCTCCCTCATACCCTCTCATACACACACATCACAGCACATATCGTACATCGCCTCGCCATATCCTCTTTTCTGCATCTTACATCGCAGACTGGGCCAACCCTGTCGGCCGTTCCCGTCGCGAACGACTCGCCTGCCAGTGACCACTCACAATCGACATCCTCCTCGATACTCCACGCCACACGCCGGCGTTCCCGAAACAACCACATTGCGACGATGGAACTAGCATAAGGCGAAGTCCTCTCACCAATCGACCCAAGCTGGACGAACACCGCCGTCTCGCCCTCAAACGATGCTGCATTCTCCTCACATGAATGGCTCGCCACAGCGCTGCGACGAGGAACAACCCTCGACCTGTACGTGTTGTTCTGTCCTTGCCGTAGTTTGCTGCATCATCATCCCGCACCGTCCAATCACCACCCCGGACTGGTCATGTACTATGAGCTGGCAAGCTTCATTCCTACATGCTGGTCCATATGTCAACCACCTCCCTCCAGCGCACGGTCTTTACTCGCTCGCCTGCCTTTGCGCATCCTCGGAGCTGTCTTTGCTAACGAATGTTGCCCCTCTGCAGCTGTGTCACCTCGCAACTCCCGCTATGCTGCGACGGCGTCGAATGATCCTGCATCTCTCCCTGCTGGTGAAGCTCAATCTGACCGGGACGTTTCGCCGCATTACCTCTACTCCTCGTACTTGAATCGACCTTCCTCACCCTCTCCTTCTACCTCTTCTGTCCGCCGATCGTCTTGCTCACAACCTCCGGAAATGGCTATCAGACTTGCATATCATCTGGAGCCCGAGTGGAGTCGGCCGTACGGCAAGATTGATGTCAGCCAGACGTCAGCAGAGCCAGAGCTTCCCACTGTGATCTCGTTACCACCGCAGGAATTACCTGAAAAAATTCACACTCCGGCGGCACCGTCAATATCTGATGAGGACCGCCAGACTGTGACTCCATTGCATGAGATCAGCCGTCTATTACGCCAACAGAAGTACCACAAGTCGCGGAGCCGTTACGCCGAGGAGAGACTTCGCCATTTACAGATCGCAGCTGCCAGAACGAATCGGCTGACGTGTGCTTCTCGGTCCGTGCAGCACACTCTTGCCGAATGCATCAAGACCGAGGACAAGAACAGCTTCGTGAATCTGCTGCATGCTTTCCATGATGCCACCGATGATATCTTGCAAGCTCCCGTACCTTCCACGAGGCCGGAACACGCCAAGTCATCACATGGATCATTCCTAGAGGATCTTACACCTTCATCAAGAACCACCATATTGGATCTTATGAGCAAAGTCCGGCATGATGGACCTTTCTTGGCTGACCAACTAGGAAATCTTTCCCAGAAAGAATTCGTCGCTCTTCTGCCGGACTGGTCAAGTTCGAGGCCTAACGACTCCATCTTTGCTTCTTCACTCCGGAATAGCTCTCGGACCTCACGTCCACTTGGATTCGTCGTTGATGCGCAAGTGGACCTCGTTTCCTCTTACTCTTTCTGCAGTACATTGGAAACTCTCATCTTTGGAACCCAGAGCCTATCTACATTTAGTCTGACTTTAGACACTCGAGCCACGGATGTGTGGTCCACGGTGTGTGCTCGTCTAATATCCACGCAGAAGCCAGGAAGCGAGAGACTCGTTCCGGCCGTATTGGATATATGGGCATCTTCCGTACCATGGCCAGGCAAGGACCGTCTGGAAATATGGATCTTGGAAACACTCAACCGCGGATCATTTCTTTTGGACTTGTCCAGCCGGCATACGTTCAAGGCTCGGATCGAAGGTCGCACTGATGCGCCAGCTGAAGAGGAATTGCGGACTGAAGCTTTTTACTCCAGGGCTGTGAACGACCTGCTGGACTTGGTAGCAGACACTTCCAATGGCAGTGTAATACCTCCCGGTGCGCTGACCATGGCGCGGACGATATTTGACAAGCTAGCGGACTGTCCAGGTCATCAGAGAGGGCTGCCGCAATTCCTCGTTACGAGGTGGCTTTCCTCTTCATTTTTGATGGATGCTGTGACTTTGCCAGAGGTGAGTTGTCTCCATTTGAGTGGACCAATCAGTGCGCTGACAGATCTGCGCAGGCTTGCGGTCTTCTGACAGACCACTATATCTCGGAACCCGCGAGACAACGTATCTTGCGTGAAGTAGTAGTGAGAGTGCAGAAAGCTATCTATGAAGTGGCTTACTCATGGTATGTCTGTAGACATCGTAAATCAAATGGCGCTAATGAGTGCGACAGGAGACATGGCAGCAATGCCACAATGGACCTAACACGCCGCGTCAGTGCTGTGATGGCTCGCTTCCAGCCTCAAACAACAATGGCCGGTGAAGCACGCCCAAGGCCAGACCTCAGCCATTCTGGAGAATCGTCTGCAGAGACATTCATCGCATTATCCGCAAAGGACATCCTGACGTCGCTGAACGCTCTCTTCCCACAGCAGAGACCGGCTTCCATGCTTTCGGACTTTGACAGCTCCAATTCCAATTCCGGTCTACGGTCCTCCGCCTCTTCCGTCTCTGGATTTTCGCTCTTCAGCCATGCGAGAACGCCAGATGTCTACTCTCCAATTTCTGGTCTGTGGTCCTCGGAATCACAGCCTGCAATGGCACCTCCACCGGAGGTACCAAATCCGGAGTCGTCTTCTACCCAGGACAGTCTGCATCTTCATGAAGCTCGTCTAGAGTTGGAAGACCTGCTTGCGAATAGCGATCCTGCATCCTGGGGTATCTTGGTGATAGCGCCAGGCTCGAACCATTTCCAGACTTTGCGTGATTTGTTTTCGCAGAACCTCAGCGTGCCTGAGCCTCGTGGACATGGATCTTTCACGGAACTCACCCAGGAACAAACGAGGCTTAAGAAGAACATCAAGAAGCTGCTGAACGGCTTTGATACAGGTCTATCGGCCGCACTTGGTAACACTGGCGAGCTCCTCTCCACTGTACGCACGCAGCTCGAGAGCATGCTTGAACGGCAGATTCAGGCTTCCGAAGCTCAATCGGACTTTGTCGGCGCCCATGCAAGCTTCCAACAGCTTCATGACTTCCGACAACTTACTTCATCGTCCCTGGATTCTCTACGTGACGTCCTCGTGCGCATCGAGAGCACAGCACGTCAGTCCGCGACCCAATCAGAAATCGCCGAAAATCGATGCGAGAAATGGACCCGCCTGCTCAAGCCCATGACCGACCTTCAAACATTCCACCTCGAACCGCTCACGGGAGCCACCACCTCACTGCGCGACAAAATGTGTCACACGTCTCACGTCCGCCCCTCAGCCGCCTACGACTCCGCCCGCTCAATTGCCTGCGCCCTCCGCATAATGGGAAAGTCCAGGAAAACATCATCTGCCAGTGCGAGAACCCGTCTCGGCCCTCCGCTCCGCCACTGGCCCGCATCCAAGACGACGACGAATAACTTGCATCTCAAATCCGAAGCTCAAGTCCTGGAGCTGTTGAGTGCGAAGGTCGAGCATTGCGGACCGAACAAACTGAGCGATGAGCAGAGTCGCTTGACGGAGACGTGGTTGGAGAAGATGGGTATCGATAATCTTTGCCGGGGAGAGGAGAGATTACATCGGCTGTGTATGGAGGTGAGGAAAGTTGTGGATGGAGTGCTCAATGCTTCGTCGGAGCATTCGATGATAAGCTCGAACGCATTATTTGCGAGAGATGAAGAGTTGATGAGGGAGATGACTCGCGCATCGACCGCTTCTACAGCGCCAAAGAATGGGCAACTGTCCAGCCTGTACGCCGGGAATCGACAGTCGGGCATATTGACGCTGCAGACACAATTGAGAGGCGTTGAGCGTCCTTCAAGCAGATCGCAAGCGCTGTCCAACACCAGCTCGAGGGACTACCTGGATGCGAGGAGCCCGACATTGACGAGCAAGTCCTCGAACCCTTTTTGGTCGCCGGCTATGACGGAGGTGTCTTCTCCCGGCAGTGCGACGAGCGTTGGATCTGCTCGGACGGAAGCAGCGCTGGAGTACTCCTCACACAAGCAAGGGCCTGGTGGTGTACAGAGCGCTCCTCCATCGGCGTTGGAGAAGCTGCGCCACAGATTGACGGCGCTGGTCTTGAGCGATCTCACCGCGAACCTGTTCACGGAAGGTAGCGAGGCCGATACCGCCTTGTGGACTGGCTTGGGCTGGACGCTCGTCGGGCCATATTTCAACACCATCCATGTCTCCGAGCACCCTCGGCAAGATCAGGTGCAGACCTCACATGGTGCCACGGCGACTCCTCCCTTCGACTTCCTCGCTGCCTTCAGCCGCCTTCTCCAAAAGTTCTCGGCCTCCTCGAACCCCAACACCAAACTCACCTGCCTGCACGACATCGACCGTCTCCTCACACCCTACATGCTCACTCTCAACCCCACCCTCTCCACATCCCCAGGCTCCGACCTCTCCGTCACCGCCTTCCGCCACCTCTTCACCAACCCAACCCTCTTCCCATCCGGTCCACGCACCATTTTCCGCGACCTACAATACATCGCCTCCCTCCTCCCCGCCTCCCTCCTCCACCCAACCACCCCACCCGGCCAATCCTTCACCCACGCCACCCTCGCCCTCTTATCCCTCAAATCCTCCGCCCGCACCCTCTTCGTCTACCACTCCAACAACCGACCCGGCTCCTCCGCCGCCCCCCACCCTCCTTCCCCCGCCCAAGCCCACCGCGACGAAATGTTCTCCTCCCCCTCCACATCCACCACCTCCCTCCCCGGCGGCGTCGCGCAGTACACCCTCTCCGACGCCTCCCACCTCCTCTCCATCGCCGCCCGCGAAGGCGATGCCGTTGCCCAACGCGAATTGGCGACGCTATATCTCACGCACCCTGCGACGACACCGTTGATATTGGCGCCGTTCGCACGGACGGGAGAGGTGTTTAGGGAGGAAATTGAGAGTAAATGGAGGAGTGGAGGGAGGGGTAAGGGGAGCAGTGATCGTGAGAAGTGCGATCCGGGGGTTATGTGTGTGGCGTACTTTTGGATGGGGAGGAGTGCGAGGGGGGGAGATGGGGTCGCGAAACGGGTGCTTGAGCAGGGGAGTGAGATGGGGGGGTTGGGTGGGTAGGACGGAGTGACTGGCGATTATACCCATCAGATGATGAGGATGAGGAGTGTTCCTGCTGGAAGGGGTTCGCACAGCTTTACGAATGCTCGCAGACGAGGATTTTGGACGAGACCGTCGTCTTTTGTACACCATCTCTTGTACCATTCTTGTCATGGCTATTGCATCTAACCATGACCTCGAAAAGTCCGACGTCGCACAAGAGACGCATGCAGGAAGCCCAATCGCTTCTACCGCCCGACGCTCATCGTGCATCTTGCAGGATTGCTGCCCATGCGAAAGAAGTGGCGAAGATTCCGACCCAGGCTCGTCTTCCAATCTGTCTTTTTGCTCAATTGTCCGATTTTTCCGCTGCAATTGCTGCATTGAACCTCCTGAAAGCTTGGAATATGACTTCCACGGCCACGGCACTGGCGGTCGGCTCGCGATACCCGCCACGCAAGGAGGGAAGGCTGGACGACCTGGCCAGACAGGTCCGCGAGGTGGAAGTGGAATTGTTCACAGTGCCGAGCTTGGAATCATTGGAAGCGGTTAAATCGTGTCCGAGCGGCCATCGTCCAGTATTCGCAGGGACCGTGAAGATGCGACGAATACCGCAGGACTATCACCAGCCGAAGAGGCGAAGGACATCGAGAAATGAGTAGTCGCCCTCCTACTCTCCATCAACGAACTCCCTAAACCTACTCCTCGCGCAAATCTCAGTGGAGCAGAGCACCGCCGGGTACAAACTAGCGGAACAGTCGGTGATAATATCGATAAGACTCCGCCGCAGGAGCAGAAAAGGAGGATCGCAACAGGGTCCAGGCGCAACGACTGTAGCATTCTCGCTCGTAAGCCGCATTCTATCTGCCTCCTACTCTTGCAACGGGAATCTTCGGCATGAATATTTAAGCCTATCAACGGTGCAAAAGTGGACTTTTGGTGGTCGATTGTGGTGTTTGTGGTGCTTCAGCTTTTCTTGTGTGCCAGTCTTAGCGTTTTTACACTGGACCCATAGACTTGCGGACAAGATCCGGGCAAGAGTCGGAACAGGTTAATGGTGGCACAGAGTGATTGAGGTCTCGTGAACTGGATCGAGGGCATTTCGGGCGTTTTCTTGTCTCTTTCTGGTGCTGGTACTTTTGAGGTTCTTGAGAGGGCGACGAGAGGCCCACGAAGAGAGACGATGGATGGTATACAGCCAACGTCATCGCGGCAAGATATCTGTTGTTTAATGCGGTACGTTATTAGTGACAGATCGAAGACCGCGGCGGTCTACCAACGGTGCAGATTAGCAGAAGATGCGGAAGAAGAAGAAGACAAGTCCGAAGAACTCGGACTAATATACCTGAATAATGAAGCAGGCAAGAATCCTCCCCACCACTTCTCCATTCCCAGACCACCCGAACGGACCCAGTCTTCTCCTCTTCAACCTTCTTCTTCTCCTCTAACCACCCATCAACCCACCTCCTAATCGAACGGATCCTGCAACCCCTCCACCGCACAAACCTGCCTCGCCCCAACCTCCCCCTCCTGCACCCTCAAGAAAGCCATACTCCCCTCAAACGGCCTCTGCCCCACCGCCTCCCTCCCCGCCTGATCGAAAATAAAACAAACCCCCGTCTCCTGCAAATACCCCGCGCTACAAACCCCATTCTCAGCATCCTTTTGCCGATTATACGTATCGCAAATGCTCATACACTCCCCGATGGCGCCTCGATCCGGGTCCTCGGGTCCCGTCGTGGTGGCGTAGGAACGTACGGACAGGCCGGTTTGTTCGTCGTTGAGGCCGTAGGAGACGCCGAAGTCGGTGGTGCAGGTTAGAGTGAAGTAGTATGTCTCGGTCGGACCGGATTGGAAGGACACCAGGTCGCCGTAGGGGCGGTAGATTTCGTTCGGTTGCGGGCAGCGCATGGTTTGGGCGAGGAGGGTGCACGCTGTGGGGGAAGAGGTGGGTGGGGAATAGGTGGTGGTAGAGGGAGTTGTTGTGACTCCGCTAGAAGTGGAAGCTTCGTTCCCTGGCTCGGCTTCTTCTACCAGCACACCGACCGCTCCCCGAACCACCGTCTCGCCCCCCGCCGACAGCACCACACACCCGTTTCCGGTCTCCTCTACAAACCCAAACCCCACGCAAACACCCCTCTCGCCATTGAAATAAATGGCACAAGCGTCCATGCAGGCCTGGAACGAACGCGCGGAGGAGGCGGTGGGGTATTCGGGGATCGGGGTGCCGGAGAGGGTGGTGGAGATGCTGTCGCAGGTGAGTTCGAAGGGGATGCCGCTTTCTGTGCTGATGGTGCCATTCGCAGCGAGGGAGGCGCAGGAGGAGGGGGCGGAGGAGGCGGTTGAGGAGATAATGGGTGTGGTTGAGGTTGTGGAGGTTGTGAGGATTGATGTTGTGGTAGAGATCAAGATTGGGTCGACGATGATCTCTCCGGTACTGCTCGTGGTCGGAACATCGGTACTGGAGGTCAAGGTCGTGGAGGTGGATGTGAAGCTTGATGCTGTGGTGGTGATGTCTCCGGTGCTGATCACGCTTCCAGTCGAGGAGTCCTGCGACACCGGGAACGGGTCGACGGTGGCTTCTTCGGTACTGCTGCTTGTCGCTGATCCCACACTCGAATTTGGAACAGGCAGCGTGATAAACCCTTCTTCCGCCGAAGTGGAAGATCCCTGCGGTCCAGGGACAGTAATGGACCCCTCATCCGTCGAAGTGGGAGATGCTTGCGGCACAGGAAGCGTAATAAACCCTTCCTCCGTCTCAGTCGCAGTCGAACTCTCCTGCGGCACTGGAACAACAATGACAGTCGACTCAGCCGGAGCCTCGGTCGCCGAGGAAGTCTCAGCGGGTGGGAAGTTCGGATCGAAAGTGTTCCCAGCACTGCTTGAGCTCGCGACCGTGTTCGAGCTGGGCGAAGAGGAGACATCCGAAGGGAAAGTCGGGTCAAACGTTGCACCGGCACTGCTCGAGGTACCAGCAGCGGATTGCGTGATAGTCTGCTTCACAGTCGTCGCACCACCCAGTCCACCCTCCGAACCCGTCAAGCAGACCGGCGTATCGTTCACATATCCGCAAGTCTGCGAAGCCGCGCCGGGGAGGGTGGTGCAGTCATATGCCGTCGCTGTTCTGACCGACGGAGCTGGGAAGAAGGCTTCAGTCAGAGGGAAGATCTTCCGAGGTTGCGCATACGCAGGACTTAATTACCGATTGCTTGAGAGCTGGTGAGCAGGATATGGTAGCTCCATGCTGCCGCGGCGAGGGTGAGAAGTCGCATCTTGAACCGGGGAGACGGAGGAATTTTTCTCGATGTCGTTGACAGAGAGCGAGGTCGCGGAAGTGTATTTACTGCTTCGGGGATGGTGTTCGAGGCGCGGGCGCGTTGCGGTGGTCCCTTGCTTCGCTAGGTGCTCGCGCGACCTGCAGAGATTGGACAACAAGTCGAGCCATTTTCGAGGAATGTGGAACTTCCAGTCGCATGACACGCCGACATGCTGATATTGTTCGAGCGATGCCATCGTCGATGTCGATCCCGAGCACTTTCACAAATGGGACTTTCCAGGTTCTCGAGCGAATCCGACTCCACGTCACAGTCTCCTCGCCCTCTTTTAGCGATCTTTCAGGCCCAGAATCTCCTCAAACTCCACTCATAACTCCGCCCAATGCACAGATGCCTCATCGACCCCCATCAAGCGAAAGACGTTCCAACTCCCCACTCAACCCCTCCGGCCTCGAAAAAACTCCACTCCCCACCACAACTTTCCCGGCGTCCCCAAGCACCCCTCCACCCTCCCTCTTCGTCCAAGTCGAAACCCAAACTTGATACCGATGACCCACTTCCAATCCTTTCACCACACATCTCCCTCTATCCTCCACTCTCACTCCCTGGCCACCTAAAAACCCACCGGCCGTCTCATCGACCCAGTTGACTGCGTAGCGCTCTACTTCAAACTTGCTATCATTGGGAAGAGGTGTGAAGGTCACTTCAATCCCATCTTTGCCTCGGGCGTACACTTCCCTGTCCTCCGGTGGCGGAGCGGTAGTGCGCGTTGCGGTTCCTTTCGCGATAGTCGACCAGTCTGACTTGTCTTTTTCTTCCACTCCAGCTTTCGCGCGGACTTGGAATTCCCATTCTTGTCCCGCGGGAGTGAAGGTATTATCGATCCCACACTCCCCATGGTGGGACTCTTCCCATCCATCTTGTCCCGCACAACGAGAGCGGACGTCGTAGCCGCGGGAGCCGTACACGGGATCCCAAGAGAAGTGAATACCCCAGGGAACGCCGGTACAAGCAGGGTTTGTGGGGGCGTGGAGGGGACGTTTGGGAATCTTTTCCGGCACGGAGAGGGGTGCGCTGCCGATATTGAAGGATTTGTGGAGGACGGTGCTGAATGCGGAGGCGATTTGGAACTCGCCGAGTTCGTTGGGGTGGAGGCCGTCGAAAGCTCCGGCGCATTCATCGGGAGTCCAGCCATAAACTGCCGCGACGTCGACGAGTTCGAGCCGAGAGGATCTGGATAGGTGGTCGAGACGATCGGCTTTGATGGCGTGTTTGAGCAGGTTGTTATACTTCGTCGTCCAATCCACCAGATCCTCACGGCCGGGGATGGGGCTTCGTTGCGGCACATTCGACAGCGCGATGGAGATCTCCGGATTCGCGAGTCGAGCGTTGGCGATGAAGGCGAGGGTATTTTCCAGCGTACCGATGTGGTCGGAGAAACCCCATCCCATGTCGTTGAAGCCGAGGAGGACGAGGAGTAAGTCGGGTTTGTGGATTGCGACTTGTTCTTGGATGGCATCTTTGGCTTGGAAGACGGCGCGGCCGGTGTGAGCGAAGTGTTCACGTTGGAAGGAGGCGTCGATGGTTTCGTTGTAGCCGCCTGTGGTGCAGTCGCGCGGAGGAGGGTCAGGTTCGTCGGGGAAGCGAGGAGGTTGGGGAGGTTGGTATTCATCCGGAGGGCCGGTGCCAGTGTAGGGGCCGACGAAGGTGATGGGTTGAGAGGGCGCTGCGGACTGGAACCATTCCCAGATGCGGTAGCGCCAGGTGTAGTCGCCTTCGGAGCCGTGGGTGATCGAGTCGCCGACGATCATGATCCGGAGGGGTTTGGATGAGGAGGAGTCTGTTGCGTCGCCCATTGTGGGTGCTGTATGTCGAGAAGAATTGGGTTTGTCGGTCGTGCTACTGCTGAGGGAGAGTCGTATTGACAATCGAGATGTCTGATCTATGCTGACATCTGCTTGAGGAGATTGCAGATTCATCCGTGGTATTGGCACGTCCGAATCTTCTTCGTTGCAAGGCTTTTTGAAGACCTTAAACCACCAGTCCCTTACGTGCAAGTCCGGTGACAATGTTTCCCAAATATAAAGAGAAGCTCGTTGTCGAGAAGTATGTGCAGGAAATCAGGCAAGAAGAAGAAAGCTCTCCAAGTCGAGGTCCAATCAGCAGCTACGCTTCGTAATGCAGAGCCTCACCCTTGGAACGTCTCCGTTTCTTTTAGTCGTAAGAAGATCCGCTGCGAGAACACCAATGCAAGGAAAATGTACAGAGCAAAGCAATACGTCCAAAATAATTGTATCGTGGCGTAGCACAACCTTCGAAGCAAAGCTCAAGTGAAGTCCCCCCCAGAAATCCCTCTACATTGCGTCACCAATAACGATCGCCTATACGAAGAGCCTCACAGGACACTGTCGAACCAGAGAGCAGGAGGAACAGAAGACTTGTGCATTTCTGTTACTGCCAGGAGAGGGAAGAAATCCGAGCATGTGAAATGAAAGATCGGACTGCATCCCTTCCGAAAAGAAACTAATGTATACACAATGGTTAAATATATAACACGAATTTTTCCCTTGTCCTCCTTCCGTTCCACAGTACAGCTTAATTCCCTCCTCATTGATACTGCTCATACAGCAGTAGACATACTCGCCATGTCCATGTCCATGTCCTTGTCCATTCGTCATCTGCTTCCTTTCCATCGATTATACTCCCAGCTCTTTTCTCCCGCTTCACACGAGTCTTCACACTTGAGACAAGTCTTCAACAACACCCATCAACCCACGCTCCCGGCGTCATCATCACATCCCTCTCCAACCCCTCCTCCTCCTCCCTCATCCTCCCCTCATCAATGCTCCTTACCGCCTCTTCAAAACTCTCCCTCAATCCCTCCCGACTCGTCATCCTCTCAAACTGCCTCCGATCCTTCGCATCCTATGCCTTGCGGGACCGCGTCACCCTCGCCGATGGCGATGCCCCACTCGCAGCCGCACCATTCTGCCCGTCCTTGGAGTATCCCGCCAAACTAGCCGGTCCACCGGAGAACCTCCTCTTGACCTGTCCCGCGCTGGGAACCTGCTCATCCTTCATCTCCACAAGCGCACTCGTCGCGCGGCCTCTACCCTTCTTGACCGGCTTCTTGTAGGTGTTGAAGTAGAACCCAATGAACAGGAACAAGTACGAGCTCAGAATACCCATACCCGCGACCGCGGCAAACTCCTCACCCGCGCAGATTCCATAACTCGGCAACCAGGGGAAGTATCGCGCGGCGAAGTAGGTGTAGCTGGCAAAGTAGACGAATCCGAGATCGATGACGAACTGGATGATTTGCAGCATGGTGATGTATTTCTTCCACCAGATTTTGATGCCGCGCGCGGATTGGAAGTAGTACCAGTACATGACGACGTGCACCATCAGGTTGAGGGTGATGGGCACCCAGGAGACGGCTGTGTGGCCGAGAAGTTGGGTGTAGCAGAGGAGAGCCGTCGCGCCGTGGTGGTAGGTGTGGAGAAAGGTGAGGGGCTTCTTTTTGAGGAAGAGGAAGCAGGTGTCGATGAGTTCGAGGTATTTGGTGAGGTAGTTGAGCTGTGAGTGGAGAAAGAAGTGTCAGTGGGTGTCCTCACTCATTGCGTGTGTGTGTGTGTGTGTGTGGTGTCCAATGCCTCTCTCCTCCTCTTTCTTCCTCAACACCTAGAATTTTTACAACTCACATAATACAACACAACCAACGGCTGCGTCCACCCTCCATTATAATGACAAATCGCATAGAACACTCCATTCCTCGTAATCGTGGGAATCAACTGCTCCAAAAACAACAACAACAACATCCCCGAGATCGCAGTCAGGTAGAAATTGTGAATCTTGAACAGGCCATTGAGTTTGAACGCGGGTCGATCACGCATGAACTCGCGTCCGCCGAAGATGATGATGTAGTAGGAGATGAGGAACAGCGCCGTCTCGGCCATGGAGGCCATGGGTGTTTTTCCCGAGATGAAGCGGAAGTCATCGGGGGTGTAGCCTTTGATTGCGGTGAAGGCTTTGCTGAAGATGGGCCAGAGGGCGAGGCCGAAGGGTCGGTCGAGGGTGGGAGGCCCGAATTGGAGCCAGTCGGGGGAGGCGCCCATGATTGCGGTGGCTGTGAAGGGCGGTGGGCGGTGGTGTGGTGTGTGTGAAGGTGAGAGACGCGTCTCTTCTTGCGGAGAGAAAAGTGGTCGTGGTGGTTGAGAAAAGGTTTCTCGGAAGTCGCGGATCGAGGTGGAGTTCGGTTCGCGTTTGCTGGTGGATCTTCCTTTGGGTGATCTTCTCTCAGCGGCAGGACGCGCTGAGCAGGGAGCAGGAAGGAGGAGGAGGATTGACGCAAGCGTGCATGCGATTGCTGCTGAGCGGGTGGTGGTGGTGATTTCCTCAAAGGAGTGACGGAGGTGATGTAAATAAAAGCCGCCAGAGAAGAAGAACCATCGACAGACGGTCACCACAAACGAGTCCGCGAAGAAGAAGAAAGATCAGTCGAAGAAAAATTGCCAGTGATGAGACCAGCGAGTGGACACGATCGAATATATTATCAGGGGCCCCCAAGCAATTGGTGGTCGTGTTGTTTCTCTCGGTTGTGGATTTTCACTTCTTGGGAGATTGGAAGAGCCGGCGCGCGGGTCCCGATGGAGCGTAAGCCCGCTCCCTCGTTCTCGCTTTCGTCACGCTTCCGATGAACAACTTCACGCGCTGCCGATATTTCGTGTTCACTAGGTATCACATGCAAATCCTCGGTCGGGTCTTGGTTGGTTTTCTCTCAGTAGGAGATACCATGTCATATTCATGTGAATGCTCTGCTACCTTATGCCAAGGAGAATAACTAACGATAACCCTCGTAAGCTCGTTCGTGGCAGCTGGACATGGAGAGGACCCGAGGAACAGGCGTAGTGCTACCTTAGAGCAACGAATGTCGGCCGCACATCGACAACAGTGATCGTAAACATACAGTAGAGTCGAGGAGCAATCCCAAAGTACGCCCGCTCGTGCAAGAATAAGTGTTCGCCGTCTGTATGCTCACCTCACCTCCCCGTCACCTCGCCCCAAATGCAAACGACCGACTCCCTCTCCCCTCCAACGTCATCCCTCTCGCTCCATTGCCATTCCCATTCCTACTACCACTCATAAACACCCCGTTGTCGTTCCACTTGTCCAGGCCATTCCCACTGCCCTCATTCGCTCGTATAACCGCCGCAGAAGTCCATCTAAACATATCGGTCAGCGAAAACATTCCACTAGTAGACGTCCGGGACCCAAGATACTTACATCCTCACCCTCCGATCATCCCCCGCACTCGCAAAAACCCTCTCATCCCTCGGATGCCACGCAACAGCATTCACCGCTCCCGGAGCATGCGCGTCGAGAGCCGCGACAGGTGCACCTGTACTGCGGCGCCAGATGAGGACTTTGGAATCTGCCATACACCTCTCGTTAGCAAAGCCGTCCACACACCTTTCACGCCCTCATCAAGGAGACTTACCTTCACTCCCGCTCACCACACACCCTTCCCCTGCTCCTCCAAATCCACTCCTAATGACGAACCCCTTCTGCACCATCCCTTCATACCTCTTCACTTCCTCGCCAGTCTCGCTATTCAATGCGAGCACTCTACCCTCGTTCATGTTCACGAGTAACACCTCTCCATCTCGGGAGAAATTGATGCTCGTCAATTTGTCCTCCATCTTCCAGTCCGCCAACTTCTTGTATGCATCCCGTTCCTCCAGCGAGAAGAGTAGGATCCGATTGTCTAGCGTTGTGGCCGCCATCCGTGATCCCTCAGTATTGACACTGCAATCTGTTACGCGGAACGTTCCCGGTGAACTGTCCGACGACTGAGACCTCCAAGGTGGTTCGCGCCAAGAGTGTAGTTCCGGTGTACGACTGTTGCTGGGACGGGCGGATGTGCAGTTTGCTAGAGAGTAGAGACCCAGCGGCTTTTGCGAAGACTGCGATCCAATGACGAAGTATCTTGAGTCTGGCAACCAAGCAGCGGTGGAAATGGGATAGTCAAAGTCGTCCACGAGAGCGACCCGTTGACCCGTGATGACGTTGACGATGACAAAGTCGTTAGTCTTGGAGCAGGAGATGAGATGTGTGTCGTCGGGAGAGAAGGCGATGAAGCAAACACCGCGGTCGTCGGTGGAGGAAGCGTGAGGGATTGAAGAGGTCACAGAGCTCGGCGGATGGCGATGATTGCGTTCGTGTTCGCGGAATTCGTGTTTTAGCCGCCAGCGGATTGTGTCGTAGACGCAGACTAGACCGTCGCGGCCGGCGGTCGCGAGGAGGCTTCCATCGTGGGAGAATTCGAGGTGCCAGACTTCATCGGTGTGGTGAGAGAGTTCGAGGAGGGTGTGTAGAGGAAAATCGTCGGCGGAGCAGTCATGGGGTGTGTAGAGAGAGGGCGGGACTGTGGTGTTGTGGTATCGGCAATTTCGGATTTGCTCTTCTTGAACATTGGTGAGGAGGGTTGCAAGGCGGTGTTCAGGGATCATGACGGAGGGTGAGATGTATTTGGAGATCTCGGAGAGCAGGACTGTACGACTTGAGCCAGACACACCGTCCCAGTCGGCTAGTCTGCGGAGGTCGGCAATCGTGGGACACATGACGAGGCTGTAATGTTGGTCAGTGATGTGACGATGCGTCTCTGAGTGTATAGCCTCACCTTGAGAGGAAATGTAGCCTTCCCACATCAGTCTTAAGAGGTGTGAGCTCATTCCTCAGTACCGACAAAGCCGATGTGAGGTCTCGTCGTTCGAGCAGTTCGAGATACTTCTGTTGTCGAAGATGGAATCTCAGCAACGTCGTATCGGCTCCTTCCGCCAGCGGTAGTCCATGTCTTGAGCTCCCATTCTGACTCCCGACTGATAGCCTGTCGCCGCTGCTCTTCCTATACGACAACAGATTCGAGTGTCCATTCCCGAGTGATACACCACCTTCATCCAGCTCGACAGATTCCGCCCCGAAAAGAAGACTTTCAGCCTCCTCCCAATTGCCATCCAGCACTGCGTTCCTGAAAGCCGCCACACTGGGTATCTCCAGCTCGTAGCCACTTTCTCTTGATAGCTGTTCCGCCGCACCTCGGAATCCCATATCACTCAGACTCTGCAGTACTATCCGCGTGACCTCTTCTCTGTCGTGTCCGAAGAATGGCTCCTTATTTCTCACCCTCACCGCCTCCTCCCCATTTCCATTTGTGTGATGCCCATTCGTCTCGCTCTTGACGGAGCCATTCGTATGCGGAGATGACCCATTTTGTGATGCACCGTTCGTGCCTGGCCTCTGCTGTGTCCTTTGGTTGTGCTCATCCGTGTGATCAGGCCGCATAGTCTTGTTCTCTGGGGAAGATGGCTCGTCTTTCAATCCGCGAGCACGCTTTCGAACCTGCGTGCCTTGTGTACCGCTTCTGCCAGATGTTGATGAAGCGTTGCTATCGCGGATGTTTGAGGGAGAAGATTGCCTTCTTCGCTTGCGTGGGCGATCGGAGGGATCGATGTCGGATGGGGGAAGATCGTGATTGTCGTTGTTGGATCGAGTTGCGTCGTTGAGTGGTGGATAAGAATGATTCGTTGATGGTGCAGTAGATTCAAGTGCTCGAGAAGGATCCTGTTCAGGACGGACAGTGGAGGTTTCGATTGGGCCGGCGGGAGTGAGTGGGGAGGAGTGGTCTGGAGGCTCGTTATCCAGCGCGGAGACTGGAAGCACGCCTGGTGCTTATTGATGGGGGATGGTCCGGTTGTTCTGCTGGCCTCATCCGGCCGCAGACATAGGACTCAAGGCGTCGAGTGATCTGTGAAAGGGTGTGCGAGGTCGTGTGAGTTGAAGCTTGGAGCTGCAACGCTGCCTGAGGGCAGTACGGCTGCAGGCGGAGGGTGTGTGACGACGCCGCTGGCCAGGCAGATGTTTCAAATGTGTCCTGATCAGCTGCGTCCGACAAATGCTGTCTTGGATAAACCGGTGGACGGGATATCTTCTGCTCGCGGCTGCACAGCTCGGGAGATCGGGGGCGTCGAGGAGCTGTCAGTATGCTAGACGGGGCGGACGGCGACAGCAGACGTCGATTGGCAAGGTCTGATCGACAGACAAGAGATGCAGGCAGGTGTCGGTGAGGTCGGAGGCGGCAGTGATAAGGTCGATAGTTGGTTATGCAAGTGAAGGAGGAGGAGGAGGCGTAGCACCTGACTGACGGGATCGGTGGATGAAGCTCGGTGTAGCAAGCAGGGCATGCGGGCACCGGAGCTCCTCTGGCGTCAACGTCACCTTGAGCACCTCATCTTCAACCTTTACATCTTGTCGATGTCTACTTGTTATCACAATGCACAATCACCATCGCAGCAGTGCACACAGAAACTCGTCGCGTGTTGCTAGCTCAGGACAAAGCAGTACTGTGATGGCCCATCACCGCATGAGACACCCAGATGGCCTCCGCACGGGTCATATGCCACCTACCTCCCGAAGATCCCGATAAGATCCCTCCGAGCGTACGGCCATGATCTATTTGATTCTCGCGAGGTTATCTACGACCAGACTATCGGCACTTCGGACTGCTAGATTAGATCTGCCACGATTCGACATCATCTATCCGCCTGATACGCAAAGCTCCGACTCGTCTGCCTGCCCACGGCGCTTATCGGCCGCAGCTTCGACGTCGCATGAACGGTGCTGGAAACCAGAGCATCATGCGAAAACGAGTGTGGCCACCGTACGTTTGGCAGTTCCGGATGTTGAGAAGCTCTGTTGTGGCTTCAGCCTTCACGGTCCCCTTCGTCTGCTCGAATGCTCGATGGTCCCGCTCTCCACATTGGTTCCTGCTGCAGCCTTTCTCTCCGATGCTGACTATGTGGGCTCTCCATACGCTATGTGGACTTGATCTTTGCAGCTGTTATGAGCTCGATTCTTCAAAGAGCAGCGATGGTCCTCCTGCGAAAACACGAAACTCTCTCAAAGAAAAATGTAAGGTACCATTCTGTATGCGTGTAGTTTAGCCTACGTCGATATCGTGCCCACGTCCTACAAGTCGTGGACCAAATTTGCAAGTGCCTCAATCTTCAGCTCACAAAATTCTTATTTGCCTCAGGCATAAGTGACTTCAACAAACGGCCACGATGAAGTTCTTCTTTTCCCCTTCATCAACTCTCCACGAACATCAACATTACAACTCGCAAAACCACGCTTCGATCGAAGCACTGCCGCACGATGCCGGTCCTCGCAGACATCCTCTCGCAATATCCGGTCCTCACGAGTCTCAGCGAATGTGTCTCGACGCTGGATCTTCATCACCTCGGTTTGACGAGCCATGCGTGCCGCGCACCGATCGAGCACAGCTTCGAGAGGCTGAAGCGGAACTGCCTATGCGACGGACGCGGTTTGGCACAGCGCAAGGAGTTCACTGGTCCTTCTGCCGAGTCGCCAATCTGCCAAACGAAAATGGGAGCAGCTAATTGGCACCGTACTCGGTCATTGAGAGACGAGCCCATCGAAGTGCGACTCTGGAATACCACGTGTGATGTCGCCGATACCCTTCCCTGCCAGCAGTGTGGCATCAATATCTGCGAAGAGTGCCGCATCTACAACCGCGAAGACGTACATCGGTTCTACCCTCAGCGACGACCGCATATCAAAGATAACGAACAAGTCTCCTGCATCTTCGGCTTGTGCCCCACATGCGACGCTTTGCAGGAACAGGAGCTGACAGGCCGCTTTCTCAACGAGCTGTGTGACTGTGACAGATATCGTCGCTGGATATGCGGCAAATGTGCGTGTGAGAAAGACTCTGCCTACAAAGATCATGCTCGCAAGCAACACTTTACCAAGAAGCCCGACTTCTCAAAATGGCGCGCAACCAAACAATTATTCGTCGGCGGCTATTGGCACACCAAGTATGAGATGGTGCGTCGTGAGCTTCTCGCATTCTTTCTGCTCAACACTGACTCTCTTTAGGTCTACTGCATTCGTTGCAGTGCGGTAGTGCCTGACGAGACTCGAATGCGATGCTGGTGGTGCAGGCGACGACACCTTCACGAAGACGAGTGGGGTGTCGAGCTAGACGAGGTTGGTAACAAGCAGCCGATATTTGACAAGATGGTATGGTGTGAGATTCGTACTACTCGCTGCTCTCTCTTACTGACGGACTCCGCAGGATCCATGCTTCCCGAAATATGTTGGCATGGACATTCCGTTTTACCCGAACCTAGCTTACGATGGGCCGATCTGGACATCCGCATTTCCTGATGTCAAAGCCGACACCTTGCGCATGGCAAATCTGTCAGTCTCCGATCACGGCGCCCTCCGCTGAGCCTTCCCTTCACCTGAAGCCGGCATCAAAGTCCTTCAACAAGGAGGCAGAAAGCCCACCCTGAGTCTAGCGCACCATCACCCCAACCATGTCATTTGCCCTCGCCCTCCGTCTGCCTCTCCTCACGCTCAAGAAAACAACTTCCTGAATCCGAACCCAAACCAAATCCCCATCAACATCACCGTAGCCACCTCATTCCAGCCCGGACCAGCGAACACGACTCCTCCGAAAGCCAACACCACAAGCAAGAATATGACCGGATAGAACAAGCGTCGAGCGCGATGGCGTGGATGAGCGCAATGCCATCTGTCGAGCTCATGGACGATGAGGCCGATGATGAGGGCGAAGAAGACGCCGAGAAGGACCAGGACGAGGTTTCTTATCAAGATGAGCAGTTTGAAGAGCGACTGGGAGAGGGTCGTGGTGGGAGGTGCCCCATCTTGCTCGAAGAGTTGGCGTTGTAGCTCCATTTCTTGCTGGAGTTCTTGATGCTGTGTCTTTTTGGGAAAGTCTGAAGTCTGACTCTTTGCACTGCGTTGTAGGTGTAGAAGAGAGAGGACCCAGAGACCGTCCAGCGAAGGTATAAAAGTCACATCGCTTGATCGTAGCAAGCGAGGCAATACAAAGACTTGCCCTGGAGTCGGCTACAGGTTTCGGTAAGTCAAAGAGATTTCTTCCTCCTCTTTCGCGCAAATTGTTTGTATACGTGCATTCCATTCACCCCGTTGCAGTACGGCCTGGAAGTGGCTGGCATCCACAATGAAGCATCCGAAACGACTCCACGCTGAGCGTCGAGCGAAGCCAGACTCCACGGCGGACAAAGCTGCGAGACAAACAAGTTCGTTTCTCGCAGCTTCGCTACGGAAGATCAAACACCGCATCGTTGTGTCAAAAGCCGTCCGCCGTGACAGCACATCAAGCTATTATTCTACGAGAGCAATTTCGTCCGGCCTCAAGAGGTCGTTGAAAGGTGAATGTTCGAGGAAATTTGTTTTCGATAACCAATGCTATGCTCCTACCCAATGCCGCTATCGCTACCCAATGCCCGCCTCTCAAACCAAACGCTATGCTCCCCCAATGCAAATGCAACCCTCCCATACCAACACTGTCTGACCCATGACCATCGACCATGCCCTTCATCTAAAAAACCATCACCGGCCCAACCTGATTCCAAAACTCCCTCTGCTCCCTCCTCCAAACCCCAAACCTCGCCGCCACTTTCTCCCTCTTACTGAGATACACTCTCCTCCCTTGCACTTCCCCGGAGAGCTTCATCTTCATCTCCCTCACGCTGTCGAATGAGTCGGTGGAACTCGCCGCCGAGGAGGACGTGGACTTCTTCTCCTCGGTGTTGTAGACTGAGCTCTTCGATGAGGAGGAGTCGGAGGTGTAGCTCCGGCGGTTTGCGGGGTGCACGAGGCCGTGGTTGGGGAGAAAGGAGAAGGGGGTGTAAGTTTCTGGTGTGTAAGAGGGTGGGTTGGCGACGATGCGGACGGTGCGGATTTCGCCGGTTTTGTGGTTGATTAGGGAGACGTAGGTGGTGGGTGAAGGAGTGATGGTGGAGGTGGTGGAAGGCATTGTTGGGTTTGTGTTGCTGTGGATATGGTGTGGTGTGGTTGGTCGGTTGGAGGTGATGGTCTGGGTTGTTGTTGGTAGGTTGACTGATGTGGTATGCTTGCAGTGGGTTGTATTCGAGGTGGAGATCTTCGAAGATGTCGAGGATGTGCTTGATGCTGGGGTCTTGTGCTGATGAGAATATCCTCTTTAGATGCGACTCCAGTCTTCTTATATGTCCTTTCACAAGGCATACCGAATCAACCTGCAAAACGTTATCAACATCAGCCCACCACGGAGTCCCCGATACCATCCAATCGCTGCTAATCTCGGAGTCGCCATAAGGCTGTGCTCTTGCAGTTCAGCTCCTGCTAGCCAACCCATGGCTGTATGAGATGACCTGACCGACTTACCTTTCCCCGCCGGAAATTCTTCCATAAGGCTGAGGAACATGCACATTGCTGTACGACATGGATCGTGCTCCTTCCTAGAAAGGAAAAGTGCCTCGCGTGAAGTTGTGGTCTGATCTCGATGATTGGCTCTCTAGCGCGATCTTGTACATGAGCTCGAGCTGTAAGGTTTACAGTGGCTGGCTGAACCGCGCGTGGAGTTGCAGCGCTTCGCTTCCTCCGTACACGTGGCCGGCGACTCCGAGATGAGATGTCGTGATGTTTGACGTTGGAGATGCAACGCACTGCCGTGTTCGTGGGGAAGGATTGGTTTTGTCGAAGATAGGCTTTGATCAGGCCGGCGGTAAGGCTGTCTGCAGATGAGGAGGATTCTCCCATTGCATGGCATACTCCTGGCTTGCTTCCATGTGGACGTGTCTTGGACACGAGCATGTCGAGCGTACTTACCATACAGCATGGCGTAACAGCAAGAAGGCTATCCCAGAATCATGCACGACCGAGCATGCCCGCTGCTGGAACGCGAAAGCTCAAGACTTGCATCTTGCACTCCTTCGAGGGAAGGAGGCCGTACGATCTGATATTCGTGGAAGTTCCCTGGCCGTATGCTTACCAGACTTGCTTAGGTCTTCAAGATGCTAGGACACCATGGCTGTGCAGTGGCATGATCCACTATCCAGTGCAGGTGCAGCGCGGAGCTGAGAAAACAAAGCAAGTTGTGTGGCTTGCGCCAACGAAGAGCTCACGCCATTGGCGACGCGGCTCAGCGGGGCCTGACTCTGCACAGAGCAGCATGCCACTTTTTCCGGTGGACTTTCCACAAGGCTGAGCTCAATCGCCTCTCGCCTGTGCGACAGAGTCATTTGCAGAGTCGTTCAGATTCATGTTGTGAAGGAAAGAAAAAGATCATTTGCAAGTTCGAAGGGAAGAGAGCGGTCCAGATCGCCGCCAAGTTTGATTTGACTTTCCCGAAAAAGCCGTGGGAAGGGCGTCACTTCTCGAACACAACCATAGGGCGTGGAACTAGAAACTTGAAGAATCGAAAACTTCTTCTGTCGGTAACACCATAAGGTATATGTACCATCTGTTGAGAGGATCAGTACAGTCCTTACAACTCCATTGCCGGCCGAGTCTCTCCAAATACCATCAGCTTCAAACCTTCTCCACAATGTCAGAAACACAAGACCTGAAAGCCTACCTCGCCCGTGCCTCCATCGCACCCGAAGTCTTCGCCCTCCAACCAGACTACCGTGCTCTCCTCATCGCCATCTCCGGCATACCCACCGGACCCAGCGATGCCTCCAGCGAAGCCATGCTCGTCGCAGCCGAGACCTCCGCCCGCTCCGCAATGGAGACCCAAGCGGTGACCGACATTCCCCACGTCGCAGCCTGGAGAGAAGCATACAAAGCCTTCGGATCCAAGCCAAACAAGTTCCGCAACAGTCTGGAAGCTCTTACTCGAAGGATCTCACCTCCGGGAAAGGAATCCGCCACGGGATTGCCGAGGGTGAATCGTCTGACGGATATATATAATGCGATTTCCGTGAAGCATCAGATTCCGCTGGGAGGCGAGGACCTGGATAAGTACGAGGGTGCGCCGGTTTTGATTCGGGCGACAGGTGATGAGGTGTTCAAGACTACTGCGAGTGGGGAGACGGTGGAGGAGCATCCCGATAAGGGAGAGGTGGTGTGGTGTGATGATGCAGGTGTGACCTGTCGGAGGTGGAATTGGAGGCAAGGTCCGCGGACTGCGTTGACGGATCAGACTACGAAAGTGCTTTTCATTCTGGATGCGTTGAAGCCATGTGATGATGCGGCGTTGGAGAAGGGGGGAGATGAGCTTGTTGAGGCGTTGAAGGGACTTTCTGGTGAGATTCAGGTGGAGAAGAGGATTTTGAGGAAGGAATGAAAAGAGCTCGCTGTCTGCTCGTGGTAGCTACATCGCATCCAAGTCAGGCGCTGCTCGTGGCCCGATCTCGGCTCGCTTCTTCAGCCAAGCATCGTCTTCTCCATTTTGTAGTCTTTGAACCAGTTCCTCAACATCGAAGTCGACTCCAATCGGGTTTTCCTCGAAAGCTGAACTGTTCATGAAATCGTTCGTGGCCTCGAATGTATCGAAGTTGTCGATTTGAGTCTCGAGCATGTTCCGGTCCGGGTCTCGGTAGTATATACTCGTGGTAGGACCATGATTAACACACCAGACGGGCTCGATGCCACGCTCTTTGCGTTGCTGGTAGGAGAAGAGAAGATCATGCATATTGGAGAAGCCAAAAGCGATGTGTTCCAGACCGCAGCTTTTCATTTGCTTGGGTGCTGTTCCTGGTACGTTTATGATGGCTATGCGGTGGTGTTCTTCGTCGTAGGTGATGAAGGATATGAACGGGTTGCCGTGAACCACGTAGCCTCCGAGAAAGGTCGTGTAGAAGTCGACCATGTCCTTGTAGTTGCTGGTGCGTAAGACGACATGGCAAAGGCTGGAAGGGCTGAGGACCTGTTGACCAGGCTTGAAGAGATCGTTGGTCTCAGAATGTGCCATGGTGTAGTGTCTTGTCGGCCATCCACTGGAAGAGGCAGATGTTTATATCTGCTTGTGGTCGTCTGGCAGGATTCTCAAAATGCGGAGATTGCACGGCGGTGATTTCAAAGCGACGACATGTGATGCTGGTCAAGTCAGCTTACTCGCATGGCCAGGGCGGCCCATGCACACTTCTCGTACAGTGGTCGCGGTGGGAATTCAGCCATGACATCTGGCCGCAGCTAAGGTCGCATACCAGAGCACCTCTGCCTGAAGATCTCGATGACTCCCAGAACAAGACACCGGATGTTTTCTTCGCTTCCGCCATGGCATTGTCCAGCTCAATCATGTTTGAGTCGCGCCGAGCGTACTTACCGGAGAATGACCTGCAGTGTGAGCTTTGCGGGGATTCTTCGGGGATCACACGCAATCGCTCTTTCAAGCATTTTTATGCAAGAGCTCGCTCGTAGTCACCAAAATGGGCCAATATCGCGGCACAGCTACTTATTTGGGAAAGTCCAGCTCCTGTCCTGAGCTTTTGGCCTCTCGACGTGGTGCTCTGAAGACTCATCAGGATCGTCCTTCGCTACGAAGGAATCCGAGGTTGGAGCGTTGCAGCCAGAAGGCCACGACCTTTCAATTGGCTTCGGTGTACTTGTTGCATCGTCCGAGATTCGGGTCCTTCCTGCGCTGGTCGGCTTCACATGCGGTGTGCCCGTTGTTGGAAATGGTAATGACATCGCTGTCGCGCAGAGCACACAGCTAAACGAGCCATCGACATCTTCCGCGAGAGTGACTGGTTTTGGACGACTTCAGCTTGAGCGTAACTCATATGGTGCAGTCGACCGACGTGTACACCACGAGCAGACGATGGTGTTGTCGTCGTGGAGAAGACAGGACGTGAAGTGCAATAGGGAGCTCCAGAGTGGCCATGTTCTACTGTCGCCGTCTGTTCGTATTATATCCCATTGTTCTATTGTCTTTGTCTATATCTACTGCACCTTTATTACTTACTGCGCGCTGCGCGCCTATCTTTCCTATTATCGACCTTATTACCGCTACGTTATAAAAAAAAAAGTTCTAAGGAGCGCAAGGACCTCGGTATTCTCGATATCCTCGCGCTCCTCGCTTCTTTACTAGTCGACGAGGACCTTATACTAGCCTCGCGACTTCCGGAATTTATTACGTTTCCGCACCCTCTTCTAAGCGGCTACGATCTTGTTGTCGATAATAGTAACGTATTCGCGTAATAGTCGGCTTACTATTAACGCTGCCGAACCGCTTAGTAGAGGCCCCGCTAAAGTTAAGCGCAGTAGATACTTTGCGGATCTCCTAGTCTAACTAAGATCTTATTTAGATACTAGTTAGGTCGACTGCCGCACTTAACATAATAATGTTGCAAATCTTTAGCTTTGTGTTAACTAACCTATACTTAGTATACCGCTAAATCGACGTCGTTAATTAAGGTGCCCTCGTACTGCCCTCTCCTAATAAACCTTATATCGCGGATACTGCGATTGCAACATTCGCGCGGCCCTTCTCTAATACCTATATCGACCTACTTATTTAGCGTATCGGGAAGAAGACGTAGTATAGCTATTGCATTTAAATAC
Organism: Zymoseptoria pseudotritici STIR04_4.3.1; assembly: GCA_000223685.2. Lineage (NCBI taxonomy): Eukaryota > Fungi > Ascomycota > Dothideomycetes > Mycosphaerellales > Mycosphaerellaceae > Zymoseptoria > Zymoseptoria pseudotritici. The sequence goes on from AFIR01000487.1 coordinate 24,836, forward strand.
TATTAAAGCGTTGTATCTCGCGTAGTGTAATACCCTTCCCTAATCGTTCTCGCTCTTATTCTCGCTTTTACTATAGCCGACCTTTACAACCCGCACCCGGTTTAGCTTTTATGCATACGTCGTAGCAAACTAGTTGCTATATAAGGCCGTCTACGTCGCCTTACTAAAGGTCTTAGATTTACTCGAGTTGCCCTATCTAGACGCCTTTACGCTTTTCCGCGTCTGTATCTTATACTACTAAAACAACGACTCCTCTTTAGCGCTAATACTCCCTTCTAGTAGGCTAGAAAGCGTTTCCTATAATATCGTCGAAGGGTCTATCTAGTTGCCCTTAAGGAAGTATAGGCGGCCGATAGTACTATAAGGCATTATTAGCCTTATAATATGCTTAACTCTGTAATTCTATACCCCTCGGTAGCCGCTGCACTAATATCGTTACTACGTAACCCGTTAGCTCCCTTTACTTTAAACCTAAGACCCGTAGTCGTACCTCTTACGAGTCGCTAGAGGCTGTCCTCCGGTAGCGCTACTACTACCGGCTTTACTACTATACGTCCTATTAGCGAGGGTCGAGGCAAGGTGTCTAGATATATATATACTTGCCGAACGCCGACCTTGTTGCTTTCTGTACTATCGACGTCTTGTTTGTCTCTAACCTTATCTAACTCGGGTTAAAATACGGCCGTCTTGTCTATCTCCTTATTATCCGACTCGGCGTCCGGGATCCCCT